>RDPX01000099.1:1651051-1665367 GCA_003991215.1 Morbakka virulenta | reverse complement strand
ATATATAGTAATATTAGTAAAGTATACCAATGTTCACTAAGAGTGCTCAATGTTTCCAGAGCGTTTATAAATCCAGTATAGCATACAAAATAACTAGACAAATTTAGCAGTTACTACTAGTTTCATGTTTCCTTAACAATCTTCAAACTGCAGTTTGAAGATTGTTAAGGAAACATGAAACTAGTAGTAACTGCTAAATTTGTCTAGTTATTTTGTATGCTATACTGGATTTATACATATATATATATATATATATATATTTATATATATACATTAGTCTGTCAAAATGTATCCGAATTCGATTATAATGCTCTGCAAGTTTGTTTTTAGGGGGATTATTAATTCTTCTTCAATCATGCGAAATCTACTAGCGACCACTTATCTTTGCCAGGAGTTGGGAGAAAAAAGAGAGAAATAAAAAAATGAAAGAAGCTTAGTATGCACAGACAACTTGAAAGGTGGAACATCAAACACATTCGGCAAGAAGGATGACGTGAGTGAGTTTCAAAGTGCAGATTTACAGATGTACGAGAGAAGAAATTAGGAAAGTAGAAATGATTTTAAGCATCTTTGGTATTGGTGGTCGCAGTCTTAAACTAAAAGGGTTTTTTCTCTGTTTTTAATCGCATTAAAGTTTGCAAATTAATAAAAATCCATTTTAAAGAGTTAAAGAAATTCAGAGTTTATAGAGTGTCCAGTAAACCTAGGTAACTTCAAATCTTTGGAGGAAGACAAATGATAACTTCGGGATCTTTAATAAGCTTGAAGCAAAATAAGTGATATGGATACAGCTGTAGGAAAAATAGGACATGGATACGACATTATCTAATAAATTCAGCAATGAACAAGAAGCAAAAATATTAGAAGAACACTGTGCCAAAAAATTCTCACTTCACACTATCCTCCAACACACCCCTCTGCACACATCTACGTGTTTCTGTATCCCCAATCATTTGTGTTATCAATATTTGACTGTGTTTGAATCAGGAGGTAGTGTAGGACACTCGTAACCATTTATAAATTAAGGCTTTTCCTGTTGATTGTCATATTTTTATATCATGTTTCGCTAAAGGAATGTGGTTAACTAGATTCTGAGAGAGGGGGAAGCGTGAATAAATGTCGGAAAATATTTCAGAAAAAATTTTGATGAAATAGGTTTTTATTTCGAGTTCTTTGAAGATACAAATCTAATTCGTAATGAGTTAAATATATAGTTTTTTCAAATGTAAAAGGATTTTTGTTTTTATTTAGGAGACCTTCACTTTTTCTGCATTTGTAAACTTCGAAGTCTCTGTTCGTTTGAGCTTGTGTGCATGCATGTCTGCGTTTGTGTGCCGGTCGAATGGAATCGCACATCTGACAAAGTAGCAAGCTTGAACTTCCTGACCGAGTGCTTTGAAACTCAACACTGAACACAGACGTTGTTTATTTTCGATATGAATGCACGGGTGGCCAGCAGGAACTAAAGACAAGGGTTTTATGGGCCAGTTTTCATTGGCGCGGAGTTACAATCAAAAAATGAACTTGACCAGGCAACGTAGAAAGCTCAACTTTGGTGTCAGGTTACTTCACAACCTTGCAGTAAATAAAGGATTATGTTACTTTTCAACAACAGTTTTAAGGGGTCTAAAAAGGGATGCGAGCGTGTTCACTCTGTTAGACATAGACCTAAAAATAAATTTAAACTGGATATGTAGATACCTAAGAATCGGCCCAATTGCAGTTATTAACCAAGAGATTAACATTGGCCATGTTCTTTGTCAACATCACTAATAGCCACCAGGACCAGAAATGTGGGGCCATGTGGTTCTGTTCTGAAAAATAGATTACGATTGAAAAATTAGTCTAACAAGGCAATTTTAAAAGCTCAAAGTTGGTATTGTGGCACTTTCTAGACCTGTACTGACCACATGCTTCGATACTAATGTTAAAGTGGCCTCCAAGGCCACAGAAGAGGGTCATACGGGCCCTTTTACTGTAACATACAACCCAAAAATGAATTTAACAAAGATGTTTTAGAGACCTCCGACGTACTGGAAAGAATCTATTCAGACATATAGTTGACGTGATTATTAATAGAATATCAATTCAATGTTACTTTGATCATTTAACCATAGAACCGAACAACCTAGTGTACCTTTAAAAGTTCTTTGTGAGACTTAAAAGATTGTTCCCCACTTCCATGATTTTCATTTGTAAAGTAAAGTACTTCGCTCCTTCTTCCTTTACTAAGGAACAAGGAGCGTCGTTTGGGGGGTAAAGGATCTATACCACTGAGCCTCGTAATTTTCAATTTTATTTACAGTATATTAGTATTGGAAGCTCAACTTACGGGGACCGGTAGCAAGTGTTATTGAGTGAAAAATCGAAGCACTGTCAACAGGATCATCCTCTTTGAATAATTTCTGAACCCCAACATGAAAAAAATGTGTGAGCCCCTTTGTATTTTTTTTTGTCTTTTCCACCTTTCATTCGTTTTCTGTGAGCAAGATTTGTTTTTACACGATGACATCGTAAACTTTCGAAATTTCCCACCCTTGTTTCTAGTTACGTCCTGATCTTTTCGCCTTCATGTAATACAGTTTTATTCTTGATTTAAATTCTCAAGGCAAATTACTAAATTAATTATGGCAACTTTTAATAGGCAAGTTAAATATTAATTATTTATCAACGACTCAGGTCTTATCGTATGACCTTCTGCAATAGTTTCTGTGATTTTTAAAGAGTTATTGATCTTTCCGAAAAGACCCTTTTGATTTCATTATTAATGTGATCAGACGATTTATCAAATGATAGGAGTGACGTCATTAGAAAGACAAACAATAACAAGACAAAAGATTTGCAATCTTATGAAATGACCAATGTCGTAGCCAGGGATGGGGGGTGGGGGTACGGGCTAGCCATTTGAATTGCTAGACATCTAAGTCGACCAGTGTCTTCCTAGCGTACGCCAATACTGCATTAAGTTGAGTGGCAAGCCACTCAAGTCTTCCTTGATGGTGACCAAACGTCTGTTGTCGGATACAGTCCAATGCTGGACATGAAATTATGACGTCAAATTCCAGCTAAACATACTTCGTAAGCAGTAGCTGGAGACCTACTTACAGACGTCCATGTCGAAGTCAGGATCTGTATCATAACTGTAGATGTTTGGGTGTAAAGTTTGAAGTCGAAGACTTACTAAGACAGTATACCCGTAGAGTTGAATAAGTTCGTTCGTATATAGTCAATACGATCCGCACAGCGCCGAGGAGAAGGCCTTATTCGTTGTTGTGCCGTAGCCAGGGTGTGTGTGTGTGTGTGTAAGCTGCTGGAGGTAGATTTGAAGACCACCCCGGTGAGTTCGATCCGGCCTCATGAAACGGGAAACAAACCTCCCCTCACCGCCAAAAGGCAGATCGGTTTGGAAAGAAACCAGAAACAAAAAACTTTCACTTACCACCAGGGGCGGCACAAGTTCAAAAAAAATTCTCCAAATCGACGACGAACCAGATTCGAAATCACATGAACGACGAGATCGATTTCTTCCATGATACGGAAGAAACAGCTTGAAATGAAGGCTATTCGTTACCAACCAGTCAGGATAACCTAGCAAATCAGTATCCAGGCGTCACCACGTGGAGGTTGCCTTCTTGGACGCCCCGTAGCCAGGGTAAGTGATGACAGCTTCGGTACAAAAATATGTTCTCTAAAATTGTAAGGAAAGACAGTATTGTATATCTGTAAAGCAGAAATTAACAATTTATAACAACATTTATTTGAGCTTAGCGAAGTCAAATATGTACCATGTTGAAGGGCGAGATTGTAGCATTTGGGATTGAAACATCACTGGCAACCCTACGAATCATCAGCTGGCAAGCAACCTACTGGCTGGCCAAGTGCACTTTCCGAAGTAGTTGACGAATAATGGTGATGATGAAATTAAGTATTATATCTCCATTTTATTACGTCAACAGCAAAATGGAAGAACCCCTCAACAAAACCTCTCACTTTTAATCAACCCAAGGAAGCACTGCCATGTAGATTTTTTTCGTATGTATTAAAGGAATCTGCACTGTGACTGTTAGCTTCATCAAATTGGTGAAGCTGAGACGTGGAGCGGCTCGCCTTCCAGGCATCGAAGTTACTGTAGAGAAACTCCACTTTTGAATGACTCCAAAAACAATAACAAAACGTAACAGTGCCAAGGTCAAGGTGAGTGCCGGACGTGTATTAAAAGTACACAAAGGTCCTGCGACTTGAACAGCTTCGCACTCACAAGTCAACCCTCACGTCCGTGTCGTGACCACCGGTAACTCGCTGAGGCAAACGAGGGCTCTGGCGGCAGGGCGAATAAGGGGCGCCCTGTTAAAATAATTAACCACTTCCTTGTACTGGTGACAGCATCATCAACACCGTCAAGATGGAGAAGGAAAACTCGTAAACCAGGATGGATTGGATCCTTTAGCAAGCGAACGCAGCCTTTCTAGTGGAGGTCACACGAAAAAATGATTCCGGCAGGCGACCTTGAGAAAGTCCCTGCTTAACTCTCTCTCAAATCACTTCAATTAACTTATTATGAACAATGCTCTAAATGATAGACCCCCAGTCCCGGTGAACACCCGGGGGTGCTTAAGAAATCTGCCGGAAGGCTGCTTTGCAGCAAATTTTGCCTCTTGGAATGTGAGAACATTGCATGGGGAGAATAAGATAAACACTGTTATCTCAGAAATGAAAAGATTAAATATAGATGTATTAGGAATGTCTGAAACACATTTGGACATAAATACTCCTGAAAATTTTATAGAACAAGGCCTCACATTCATACACTCTCCAAGGAATGACCTTGTACATAGACAAGGTGTCGCGATTGTCTTATCTAATAAAATCGCCAATTCCCTCTTGGACTACGAACTTGTATCTGAACGTATCATGACTGTTACGTTAAATGCTCTAGAAAAACCTCTTGTAATTATACAAGTCTATGCTCCTGACTCAACTTATGATGAAAATATCATCGTTAACTTTCATAATCAACTCCAGGACATAATTAACACTATCCCACGAAACTATACATATGTTATAATGGGAGACTTAAATGCTAAGATCGGAAGTGAATCATATCAAAATTGGCCTGAAGTTGTCGGAAAGTTCACCATCGGAAACCAAAATTCAAATGGAGAAAAACTTCTGCAGTTCTGCGCAATTAACCGTGTCGTTATCGCCAATTCCTTGTTTAAACATAAGAAATGCAGACTCGTGACATGGATTTCTCCAGATGGTCGAACTAAAAATCAAATAGACTATATCATAGTCAGAAAAGACCTATTAAAAGCCATAAAAAACTGTAGAGTATATAATTCCGCCGATATTGGCTCAGACCATTCTCTACTAATGATGAAACTTATAGTCAATACCCGCAAACAGAAAAGAATAAAATCAACTCCAAAAAAGTTTGATGCCGATAAACTGCACCTGGAGGATTATGCAAGAGAATTCAAAGTCCAGATCGGAGGTAGATTCCAGCCATTATTAAACATGGAAGAGGACATCGAGCAACTTTATAGTTCCTTTAAAACTGTCACAAATGAAGTGACTAAAGAAATAGTTGGTTACAAAAGAAGCAGAAACATCGAAAACATGTCCCCTGAACTCGTAAATCTCTGTGAACAAAGAAGGAAAGCCCGATTACAACTTCTCAAACAATCTACATCTCCTCAGTTAAAAGAAAATTACAAACAACTCAACAAAGCAGTTAAAACTGCCACAAAAAGGCTGAAATCTGAAAACATCGACAATAAAATACACAAATTAGAGGAAGAATACTTGAGGAACGACAGTCATAGCCTTTTCAAGACTGTCAGGGAATTAGAGGGCGTACCCAAAAAATCCTTGAACATGATAAAAGACAACCAAGGAAAGAAGCAGACAGACCCTGGTACTGTTTTAAAATTATGGAAGGAACACTTTCAAAATCACCTCAATACTTCCTTCCCCTATGATGAAACCGCAATAGATTCAATAAATACTGATAATATTAATGAAGAAAACACACCGCCTATCCTACTATACGAAATAAAACAAGCCTTGAAAAAGATGAAAAGAAGGAAATCTCCAGGTTACGATTTAATTACCACAGAAGTACTTGCCGCAGGAGGAGAAAATATGATACTTATGCTGCAAAAGATTTTCAACACAATAATTGATCAGTCTAAAACACCAAGCGATTTCTCAAAAATGATTGTCACACCAGTGTTTAAGAAAGGTGATAAAATGCAGAGAGAAAACTATCGGGCAATAGCCCTGTTATCAATCCCTGGAAAGGTTTTTTTAACCATCCTTCTTAAAAGGATGCAAGAAAAAGTCAACACAAAACTGAGGGAAACCCAATACGGCTTCCGATCGGGCCGTGGTACTGTCGATGCCATATTCATTGTCAGGCAGTTAATCGAGAAAACCAAAGAAAGGAATTTGTCGCTCAGTCTCCATTTCATTGACTTTAAAGCCGCGTTTGACACCGTCTGGCGAAAGGCGCTATGGAAAATGCTCAGAAGCATTGGAGTCAGTAAAAAGATTGTCGATATTATAGAATGTATGTACAATAATACTGAATGCGCTGTAAGAATTGATGGTAAACTAACAGAATGGTTTAAAGTCCTCATTGGGGTACGCCAAGGTTGTATCCTTTCGCCTACCCTCTTCAACATATTCTTAGAATTTGTCTTAGATGAGGTAGAAAGTCTTGAAAATGACCTACCTTTTAACGAAACACTGTCAACAGACATTCGTTATGCTGATGACACTACCCTTATTGCTCTAATATTTGAAAAGTTGAAACTCTCCACAACTGAATTGGAAAATGCATGCAAAAAATGGGGCCTTAAAGTTAATGATACAAAATGCAAAGTAATGTCAGCTGAAAACGATTCAATACACATCGATGGAAAACGGGTTGAAACAGTTGATAAATTTATCTTCCTTGGATCAGTAGTGCCAAACACATCGGATGATGTCGTAAGAAGGATAGCATTAGCAGCATCTGCTTTTGGAAGACTCAAGGAAAAGATCTGGAGAAGTAGTAATTTACCATACATTATAAAAACACGGCTGTTTTACGCTCTCATCATACCCATTGCTATATATGCCTGTGAAACATGGTCACTGAAAAAATCAGACATGCATAAACTCAGCGTTTTCCAAAATGACTGCCTAAGAACGATGGCAGGAAGGAAGCGTTCAGACCGTATTAAAATCGAACAGTTAAAAAGAACCCTTAACGTAAAAACAGATATCCTTGATATGATAAAGAAACGAAGAATGAATTGGTTTGGTCATGTCGCAAGACGAGACCCCAACAGCAGCTATGTGAAAAAAGCTTTTAAAGGTGATTTCACACAGAAAAGACCCAAAGGACGTCCACCCAAGAGATGGAGTGATCTCATTCGTGAAGACACCGGCTTACCACTTTTAACTGCCGAAAGAAGAGCCCAAGATAGAGAGCGCTGGAAGCAATTTGTGAATTTGAAGTGCGCAAAGATCCAATAGGATTATTCAAATAAGTCAAGTAAGTAAGTAAGTAAGTCAAGACAGTGCCATCAGATATGTTTCCTTCTTTGATTGCATATCAATGTTTGTTATTTGGCTGAAAACACTTCTAACATTGATTAGAGAAATCAAAATTTATTTCGAAGAGGTAAGCTGCCATCGAAGTAAAAGTTTTCTATCTCCGTATTCTTGCCAAGAAGCCACGCCAGAAACGCTATAAATTTTCCAGTAGACAATTATGTAACCAGGGCAACCAGCATCTACAGAACTTTTCACCAACATAAAACCAACCATGCATTAAATGATGAATCCCAAGACATTCAATTCAGTAGTGAAGAACAGAAGAACAGAACATGAGGTTTATTACATCCACGATCGTTTTTCTTTCCTCTGGGGATATCTGATGCCCATCAAGGAAATGGTACATAATATGTGCGTTATGTTTGGCTTAATTTATGGTGAGAATGTCTGGCAGGTAGAACTAGAAGAGGCCTTTTGCATCTGACAATGGTACAAATTTTAGGGAGAGAGAACATGATCCGCATTCTTTGCTGAATAGCATTGCATAGTTTAAGTCAGAAGAAATGTTCTTTAAAATTTGTACCACTCCAACAATCGTTACTTTACTAGTGACTGTTGTGTCCGTAGAACTTTCTTTATGTAAGTTTAAGGTTATCAAAAATGTTTTAAAAGGTACTATGACCTTGGAGAAGCTCGCTGATCTTTCAGTTCTAAGAATCGAGAATGACTTACGAGAACTGTTAACTTTTCAGGATTTAGCCAACGAATTTTCTAATTTTTAGGTCGAAAGAACGTTTTATGCTTACGATTTTTTTATCTTTTTAAAGCTTCTGGCAAACCCTAACATTAAAAATCTAAACGTATTCAAACGGGTATTCCGTGTAAGGGGGTTCTCAGTGTTTCCAAAAAATTTATAATGTATAGAAATGCATGCTTTACAAAACCCCAGGGACCCGTAATAAATGTAGTTTTGGTACTTGAGCTCTCGGCTGCCCTGTTGGCTATGTTTCTAATTAATGGCTCTCCAGATCTTGCAACTCTTGTTTTGGTATCCTTGAAAGATATTCCGCTAAACTTGCTGATTAAATCTGCCCAGTCTTAATATCGTGCCTTTCCTTTAGTGTCAAAAAGACTAAAAGCTATACTGCGAGATAGTTTTTACTTCTCGAGTGGTACTTCCTACAGCGATACACCAATTCATTTCAAAATTCACAGCCGCAGCTTCGATCGCAGAAACGAGGTTCCGGGGGAACATTTCTCAATCATTTGTTTTGATAACTCTCGTTAGTTGATACGGTGGTGTGGAGTTCCCTGTTTTTTGCTCATTTTTAATTTTACACACCAAATTCGTTGTTAGACTTTTAATTCTGTCATCTCGGGAAGAGCTTTTTAAAGAGGTTTATTGAGTAAGAAGCTCTGATATTTACTACGGTTAATGGAAATTGTTTTATTGTACGCTGCACTAACAGTCGTTGCACATTGAAAACACGTGTCTAAACAACACTCCAGGCAAACAAAGTTAGATTGTCCATGTTCACCACGATTCACTTCGCACTTCAAGTATTTTTTATAAATGTAGAAAAAAGAAAAGAATGGATAAGGTTGATAAATCGCACTACAAAACGAGTTGTACTCTAACGGAGAGCGATAAGGTATGTTCCTATCATTTCGTTGATGGAAAGCCCGCAAAAGAAAAATCCATTCCAGCCCAAAATCTTGGATACGAGAAACCTTCCAGAGTTTAAAGGTGCATGTTTGTCAAGGAAAATATCAAAGTTCATCAATTGAGAATTTTAAGTTTGACAAAAAAAGTGATTTCTATGCTGTTCTACAAACAGTAGCTATTTTGAATTCATTGTTTTCGCTTTTAAAACCACGACTGCTAAAAATTTGTCAATAAAAATGAAGAGTTGTTTTCATCAAAGGTGCGGAGGAAGTAACAGAAAACGGCAAAGTAACTTGTGTGGAAAATATCAATTATTTCTGGTCCTGCTTTGGCTAAGACATGGCTTCCTACATCAAGACCTTACTGACAGAATCCACATTTCGGAATCAACTTGCTCCATTTTCTTTTCCACAAGGATCAAATTGTTAAGTAACGTTTTAGGCGAGGCACTGATATTTTGAATGCCAAAAGAAGTAATGGTGCAAAAGTTACTTGAGAGTTTCAAGAAGGAAAATAGAAAAACAAGATGTATAATTGATTGCCCATAAGTTGACGTCGAAAGGCCAAATTAATTAAATGTTTAAGCAGCCATATGGTCTGAATACAAAAACACAATAAGTTTAAATGTCTAATAGCTGTCTCCCAACTATCTTATGCTCCTTTCAGAGTGTAATGGAGGAAGAAAAACAGATCAATATTTTTGTCAGGATAATGGCTTTCATTCTTTACTGGAGCCAGGTAATAAAATATTGGTTGAGAAGGGCATTTAAATAAAAGAAGACCCTCTACATTATTACAAAACCTTAAATATCCCAGCAGGAGCCAGAGCAAAGTATATATATATATATATATATATATGTATATATATATAATTATTTATTTATTCATCTGTGGGTTTTTGTGAACATAATGAACACAGAAGGAAAATTTATGAAGATATACCTGGTAAGTAAAAGGTTGCTCAAAATCTAAAAAAGTATTCTCTTAATTTCTTCCAAAGATCTTGTTTAAGGTAAAACTTTTCTGTAAATGCACCATTTGATGTCCAAACATGAAAATAGCCGGTGGGGAGTTCTGAAGCTACCATTTCAATCTGAACTGGTGTCTACTACATGTGTGTATTTCTAAGATTTGATCCAGTTCTTTTATTGGTTAAAGATGGTAAGAATGCATTGATCAACATCCGAAGAACATTTGCCCCTGATAGAGTAGGGACATTTGAATTCCAAACAAAATTTCCCACAGCATTCACAATGAACTATTTTATCTGGGCTGCCACCTACAAAAGGAATATCTTTGCAAAGGAATAGGCCACATTCAGTTATTTTTACATTATTGTGTGTTTTGTTTATTGTTTAAGTTATAGAGACCTGCTCCATAGCACGCCCATATTTCAAAGCAGGTAGTTCTGGACGTATAGTCTTACGAACTGAGGTGGTTTTGGAAACTTCAACAAACCCTCTTTTGTTTTTGTCTGTAGCAGCTTTGTGTTTTTCCATTTTTACCTTTACACTATGTCCCTTTGAAGCAGTAAGCATGAGGTTTCGTATTGTAAACCTTAGAGGATTTCCTCTTTGCTTCATTGTTTCAATTTCAATCCTCAAACGATTGGATGAAAAGAATTCAAATTGCATTAATATCTTCTCACTAGTTTTCGATTCGCTTATAAATTTTGTTCAGTGTAAATAATTTTTCTTCTAAAGCCTCATGCTCAACAGATGGTTTGTCCTTATTAGCTACAACAAAGAAGATATTTGATTCTTATCTGCCACAAAGTTCTGCAAGTGCACACGTCAAATCATCCAATGTTATGCCGCGTTTTCTAATAAAAACGACTCATTTTGTAATACCTGCCGCGTTTTATAATAAATTTTTGGCTCATTTTTGTAATAAAATTATAAGGTGATTTTTTATGTAAATTTTCTATATCTGAATACGAGCTGAAATTATTAGGAATACAATTTATGTTTGCTTTTTACAGACCAGAAACTAACAAAAGATTGCTTGACTATTGTACTCTAGAAGATTGAATTGGGTCATAAGGTTGATTGTTGGACAAAGTGGCATGTTTCATAATTTTTCTTAAATCTTACCTATTATTCTGGCTTGTCTGTGCAACGTGCATAAAATGACCTCATCAAAATAAAAACCGTAATAATTTTTCAACTTTTATGTTTATTGCTTTAGACTGCGACTCGTAGGTACCTAAAAAACGTCTCGCCCGTTTATTAATTTCGACTATTTTCCCCACCTTCGAACCTTATTAGGATCCTCTGTATTAATTGTAGAGGCTTGCTTTCTCCGCTAATTTGCAGAAACTGCTGGCGTGGTGGGCCCAAGATATCGCAATGCAATAACATCAATTAAAACTACCTTAATTTTAATCATTTTTAGTGAATTTTCAAAATAAACTTTTAATTGCAAAAGCCTACAACTTGGAAAATGGGGATCAGGTTAAAAATCTTGACAAATGTATGTGTGTGCCGAAGGTTGAGAAAAAAGGATTGTCTCTGTTAGGGTTATTGTAACAGGGTTATCAAAAATTTGTAAGATTTTAAGTGGAATCTTTGACCTTTGTCTCTGTGAGAGTCAAAACATCAACGAGTGCTAACTTTACTTTAAAAAAACCACGTTTTAATTTTTATTACAAAATGAACCGTTTTTATTACAAAACACGGCACGACACCAATGTCAGTTCGAACTTTTTGTCATTGATTCAAAGACTTATTTGGTGAGAAGTTGTTTCAATTTCCTCTTTGCAATTTTCTTGAATGCTTTCCAATTTTGAATCCTTAATTTTTACAGGCTGTATTTCAATAGTGCTAGAAAGCCAAAAATATGCAGTAGACGTCCACGAAAGTATTATAAGCGCATTCTTACAGGACTTTCCATTCGAAAAAAGGTAGCAGCAACATGGCTTGTGACATACCAGCCATACAGGAACAATGATAGCATTGTATTTTACCAGTCCTTTTCTTCAAACAAAACAAAATCTTATGAGGCACATCTGAGTCTTTTGCGGTGGTCTGTATGTTGATTTTAATAAACAATACCTGCTTGTTTCAGAAACCAGTTGGTAAAACAGAGGCTGAAGCCATCCATTCTCATAGTAACTATGAGAATAACTATGAGAGTAACTATGTTCTGGCTTTTCATCTCAGATGGGTTTAACGATTGAAACATGAATATGTATGGATACAAAGTTGTTGGTCAACATTTAACCACCCCATTTTCAACAAGCCACCCTTCACTTAATTTTAAAGGATCTGCCATCTGTTTGTTGCCAAGAGAAAGCTATGCCTGATATTCACTTGCCACTTCTTTGTACATTTCTTCGGCTGTTTTGATAAATTGCAATTTGCTTTCGTATGTAATAAAAACTCTTGCTATGAGCTCCTTTTTTCGACCAGAAACTTTTAAACATTCTTCAATTCTTCTACTTTTCACCCTTGAAATCATATCGAAGTCCATGATCTAAAAAACCACTGTTACCTGCAAAACAAGATTCAGAGCTTTGTACTAGGAAGAGGAATTTTTTAAAAAACAGGAATGAAGGTGACTGGGCAAAAGGTCCAGTAAAAAATTTGAAAATTTTGAAAAATGAAAATTGGAAAAATGAATAAAAGCCAATGATTTCAAACCAACGTAGTAATTAAAAAGGTTGATCAAAGCAAATGGTCGAGAAATGTTGCCCCAAACACCTGGTTTCCGCGATGCAGTCTAGAACTATTATTTAAATTATTTTTGTGCATTCACAGTAACCTCTGACAGCTTATTTACGATTCCCTCGATGGCTTCATCGTTTTCGTTCTTCTTAGTCCTGTTGTAAAGAAGAGAGAAAGAGACAGAGACAGAGACAGAGAGAGGGAGAATGGATAGATAAATGGATGGCTAAGTGGGTGTGCTGACAAGTAGGTCTTCGGGCTGACAAATAGACATACCGCATGTAGACTAGGGACTTGCCTTTACTGTCACCGGAAATGGAGCAATTTTTGCTTTCAGGGATTTCCCCTAGCCAACCAAGGCTGATCAAGCTTTCTCTTTGTGGACACAAGACAGTCACAAGATTATTACCAGGGTGATCTGACTGTTATTGTGGTTTCAAAAGAAAGTGATAAAACATTGCATGAACTTTGTTAAGGTTCACGACCCAGGGAAGGCTCATTTTTGTAGGAATACAATAAATCATTTGTAGTTTTATTTTACTGGTTTCAGAATACAACTTCATAGGCAATACCAGAGGAAGTAAGTATACCTGCAATGCTCTCTCCAGACTTTTATGTCTCTTCGTCATTGCAACACAGCAGTATTTTGTACTTGCAAACAACTTTAGTTACAATTTTAATTAAGAGACAAAAGAACTCCCTAAGTCAAGGAAAGAATTGACCTAAGTCAAGGAAAGAATTGACAGTGACAGTGTAAGGAAAGAAGTCCATCGACTGAAGAGCCGATGTCAGGGCAACTTACCCCAGCATACAGGGTAAGCTAAGGAGACACTCTGTGGAGGTGAACCTGAGGGAGAAGGAACAACACCAACATTGAAAGTACGTTAGAAGTTTAATAACCTTGGTATTGTTCTTTTCAACATTTATATTTCCTTTAGAAACCCTTACTTAGTTCCCCGTACGTATATCAAGGGAGACACTTTCAAAAGGATTTTTGTGTTTTCTTAAACAGAAACCGCTCAGTAAATAAAAATTAATTTCTGGTCATACTTGCTAAAGCCTCTTAAGTAGCGTCATTCATTAACAAGCAATGGGTGAAGTCTTTTGTCTAAACTAATTGACTTTGTCTTTTCTGAGTATTAACAAAGGTATGTATACCTTGTATAAATATTTCACTTATTATTATCTTCATTTTGCATTTTGCACAGGCTGTTCTTTTTGCCGAATAACATATCTTGGGCAAGCCACAACTAGCAGCCAATGGCCAAGAGGTTTCTTTCACCTTACATCTCCAATACTTTTCGAAGTATCCTGGCTGTTCCCAACAAGGCTGTTTTTTGTACCACCCCAACACCTACTTCAATATCTAGTTTTTCCATCCACCCATTGAAATCTTTGCTTACGCATCCCATAGCACCTATTACCACTGGTACAACTAGC
>RDPX01000099.1:1614144-1647184 GCA_003991215.1 Morbakka virulenta | reverse complement strand
CATTCAGCGCCCAGCAACAAGCCAGGTAAGTTGAATGCAGGCACATGTACTGCAGCCATAAGAGTGAGATAAGTAGAAACCAAATCAAAATGGCAACATCACTTCAACCTTGCAAGTGCCACCCCACAACCAGTGAGGAAAGGCACATTGCTCAAGCGGTTGTTGTTGTATGACAACAACTTATGACCACGGCACTCCCCACTCCTGGTCTGATAGCTAACAATACATGGAAAGATATCCTAGTACAAGTACTAAGTCTAATATTGCAGCATTGAATTCAGACTGGATATTTGTTATTGCCCTGTTTGGTGACAAAAACAACAATGAATAGGCACAAAAAGCCATGTTGTTATGTATGCCAAAGGGCAATTATTATTATTATTATTATTATTATTATTATTGTATAAGATGTTCTTTTGATTTGCAGTATATACAATTACCCACCGGGTCACCCCGGTCACCTAAGGCTGGTACAGGTTTTAAAAAGAATGAGACAAGTTTAATGAAGATAAAATTCAAATTGAGAGAAATTTACGGAGAATATGAACCGTGTTAGTAAGGACGATTTTCTGAATTTCTTGAAGTTTATGTTCTCCCTGGTACTTTCGAGATGTATTTTTCAGTTCCCTTCTTGATCATTCCAAGTGCCCCAACTATGACCGGCATAGTAGTGGCTTTTAAGTTCCGCATCTTTTGTATTTCAATTTCCAGATCTTTATATTTGCTTAACTTGTCAAACTCCTTAACTGCGATGTTATTGTCAGAGGGGACACTCATATTAATTAGTGTAGTATCATTATTATTATTATTATTATTATTATTTACTATTATTTATTATGGCTAAATTATTCACAGACATCAAGATGTTAATGGGTCTGGGTAAGTAAGGAGGCAACAATCAGTAGAACCTGATAAAGGACACAGCCTATCATATCCCGTGGCTTACATAGATAGTGTTCCTTAAAAGCCTTGCTATTCCTAAAAGTGCTGTCTTTTGTACCACTTCAAGTCGTTGGACTCGTAATAAGCAGTAAGCTGGTTCAGGGCGTTCTCGTGGGTGCTTTCGATCTTAGTGAAGGACCGCTGTTGAGTTGTTATACAGGTGTCACCTGCATAGATGAAACGCCTGCATTCACTTGGTAATGGTAAATCATTTGTGGAGATGTTAAAGAAAAGAGGTGATAAAACACTTCCTTGTAGTAGTCCATTGCGTTGTGTGCGCCATCTGCTTCTCTGACCATTGCGTTCAACGAAGAAACGTCTATTTTCCAGCATACTTCCTACCGTATGACATAGGTCCACGTCATTTGTGATGGTCGAAATTTTGTGTATGAGCCGTTAATGTTGTACAGTGTCGTATGCAGCTGTTAAATCGACAAATGTTGCTCCGGTAATGAGTTTTTCTTGGTAACCATCTTCAATATGCTGCTGCGTCAGGTTCGTGAGTTGTGTTGAGCACGAAGGCCCTGGACGAAAGCTGGCCTGTTCTGGAATGGGTTTCTCATCAATGGTGGTGCTAATCCTTCCACGTATCATACGTTCAAGTAGTTTGTATGTAATACTTGGTAGGGAGATTGGTCTAAAGCTCTTGGGGTTGTCTGGATCTTTTCCCGGTTTGAGGACAGCAATGATTTTCGATCACCTCCATTGTTGAGGAATTCTCTTGCGGTTTACACAGTCTTGGAATAGGTTCACTAGACTGCCTTTAGTAGTGGGGCCGATATGCTGCAAAAACTCTGCAAGAATGCCATAAGTGCCCGCTGCTTTCCCATTCTTCAGTAATTTCAGAGCCTTCTCCAGTTCATCCAAATGGAATGGTTTGGTGAGAGCTCCATCTGAGTTGGTGGTACTGGATGGGATTTTGTATCTCTGATAATACCCTGCTGGTCGTCTGTGTGCGGGTTACCCATTCAGTAAAAGTTGTGTGGCAATCTGGTTGGCTGTGACAGTGGATGTTGGTTTTACTGTGGTGGTAGCATTCCCAAGCCTCCTGATGGTAGTCCAGGCTATTTTGCTGTTATGAGTCGGATTGGTTGATTCTATCATGCGTTGCCAGCTTTCTGTGCGTTGTTCTGCTATACTTTCAAGTAGTTTCTCTCTAGACTGATGGTTTTGTCTGAGAAGGGATCTTGCTGGTATGAAGGCTTGTAGGTGTTAAACATGTCGGACAGTTCTCCTGACATGCTTGGTATATATTCAGTCCGACATCTTCGGTGGGTCGTTTTTCGTGCAGACTTTTTAACTATATCGACAAAGGTGCTGTAGTTCTCCAGTGTAGGTGGAATATCGAGAGTTGCATGTCCACTTACTTGGCAAAACTGGGCCAATCTGCCTTTGTTAGATTGAAGTGTCTGCGGAATAGAGTGTGTCGTACTTTAATTGGGGCACTGATGGATAGGGCAATAGGTCGATGTTGACCTTTCGGGCATTGGTTCAAGAACTTCCTTTGTAGACATTGGGCTGATATTACGACTTGTAAACCCGATGTCTGGATTATAACCTGTTTTCCAGCAAGAGCTGTTAAATGAAAATGGTTGTTTCTGATCATGAACAAGTGTTAGTCCCTTGGCCTCTGCCCACGCCTCTGCTGCAGCGCCATCATTGTTGGTCTCTCCATAACCCCATAATGTGCTATGCGAATTAAAGTCACCGATAGTTAGGTGGTATTTCCGTTTACAGTTTTCCGGAAGCTCGTTGAGGTGTAAGCAGCTGTTGTGTGGTTTGTAGACCGATGTGATTGCGAGATCTTTCAGGCACACAGTAATTGTTTCAATGTTATTATCACTGCTGTTGATATAGGTTTGCTCAATGGGTAAGGAGGGTTTGGTAAATACTACACTCCCATATTGTTTATGTCGGATTTCCGCGGCCAGATTTTTCCCTTTTAAATAGAGTCGCTTACTGTTTATGTCTCGATGTGTCTCTTGTACGCAAACGATATCAAAATTTGCCGATATTTAGGCCAGTATTTCAGCTTTCCGGTCAGAAAATCTTTCGATGTTAAAGGAGAGTATGGAGCATGCTGGTTGTGAAAAGAACCCATAGTTTTGATGACGTGCTGTTGCTGGGAGAGTAGTCATAATGTTGAAATATATCGTTGAAGTGAGCACGTAGCTGTAGTTCGAGTGGTTGACACAATCAGCAAGTCGTTCGGCTTCGCAGAGGACACCGCGAGCAGGTTTGTGTCATGTCCTCCATCTTGCTCGAATGATTCTATCATACTGAATAATAAAATCTCATAACACCTTCAAGTTTTGATTCTCTACTACTCTTATTTATTATTATTATACAATTAAGTTTATGCTCTGGCTGATCGTATTACCATGATGCTCTTGCAACGCGAGTCATAACAAATGACCAAGGACTAACAAGGAGCCTTCTCCTTTATTACATCTCCAATACTTTTCTTAGGATTCTGGCTGTTCCCACCAAGGCAGTTTTTTGCACATCTGCAATATTACATTGAATACCAATCTTCTCAAACCGCTTTTCACATCCTTTTGTTACACTTCCAAGGGCTCCTATTACTACTTGCACTACGTGAACGTTCTTCATTTTCCAAACATTTGGTTCTTCTCATTTCAAGTCCTGATATTTTTCAACCTTTTCTGTTTCCTTTTTCTCTGCCCTTCCATCTGCAGGCACTGCAATATCCACAATGATACAACTTCTCTTTTTCTTATCAATTAAGACAATGTCTGGCCTCCGAGCTTCTATTACATCATCACACTGTATATGATATCCCAGAGAAGTTTGACATCATCATTTTCTGCAGCCCCTTCGGGAGTATGTGCATCATCATCATCATCATCATCATCATCATCATCATCGTCATCATCATCGTCATTATCATCGTCATTTTTATTATTATTATTATTATTATTATTATTANTTGTTACACTTCCAAGGGCTCCTATTACTACTCGCACTACGTGAACGTTCTTCATTTTCCAAACATTTGGTTCTTCTCATTTCAAGTCCTGATATTTTTCAACCTTTTCTGTTTCCTTTTTCTCTGCCCTTCCATCTGCAGGCACTGCAATATCCACAATGATACAACTTCTCTTTTTCTTATCAATTAAGACAATGTCTGGCCTCCGAGCTTCTATTACATCATCACACTGTATATGATATCCCAGTTAAGTTTGACATCATCATTTTCTGCAGCCCCTTCGGGAGTATGTGCATCATCATCATCATCATCATCATCATCATCATCATCGTCATCATCATCGTCATTATTATTTTTTTTTTTTTATTATTATTATTATTATTAAATCTCAACGCTATGTTAGCAAATGGAACAAAATGGGGTATATCAATCTACCTTCTAGCAGTGATTTACCAGGTTACTGTGACGTATACAAAAACCTGTTTAATAACTAAGCTTTGTGTAGACAAATTTTGAATTAGATAGCTTTCATCAGACAGATAGCTTTGTAATAATTCTTCACAAATTGAATTTAATTTATCTGATTGTGCTTTAACTGCTACTGTTGATTTGTGAACCTCACGAATATTATGACTGTTGGATTTGCCAGGTTTATTTCTAAAGGTCACTATTGTACCAGGTGTGTCCTACAGATGGTAACAAAAGTCCAAACACAAATATACATTAAGACTCGCAAACGATGTTTAGTATTCCATTAATGAATATTTGGAGCCATATTCTTACACTTCTTGATACGATATTGTCAATGTTGTTTTTGATCCAAGTATTTGATATTTTGGTGACTGTTAGGTGTCAAATAACTATCGATAAGTTCATTGCTTGTAAAGATTTAAGTTTTTCTTTGGATGGAATGACAATTTATCATTATTCCACTTTGTACAACAGTTTATATTAATTCAGTTTTATGTTTATCGTCTGTCATTTTGAAATCAAACTGACGACCAAAGTAGGTAACATAATCATCAAAATTTTACTGGTGGAACGAGCACAGTATCTAAATAAGGTTGGGGGTGGTATTGTCTTGATAAGGTGTCTTTCGTAGAGATGCCAAATAAATAACATTTGCTGGTTTTGATTGTTAAATCTAATCATCCTCATCATTTGCTAAAAGGGTTCAATAAAAGCTGATTTTTGCTTTCAACTGACCTTAATGCTTCAGCATCATCTTCAAAGTGGAACCAGTTGAGTTGGAAAATCCCTTTCAATGTTCGATACCCAGAGTTTGTGTGTTTATCATCCTTGACACATTGAATGAAGGTGGTGATTACTACATTAAATATTAATATCAATGATAACGAATTCCCTTGAAGAATAACTTTTTCCACAGGAATTTATTTCGTACAAAAGTCATTCGTTATAATTGATAAACGAAGGTAACCGTATAATCTTTTAATAATAATATTAATTTTGTCTGACATTTGATGATAATAATAAAAATTTATTTAAAATTTCTGTGGAAAAAGTTATTTAGTTAGACATAGCCAGTAACGCAGTCACAAGGCTACATTTACATCTACAATAAACCATCCTTTGTTGAACATGTAATAGATGGGTTGCTAGATAAGTAGCGGTAATATCCCCAAATTTAAGTGTTGGATCCGGAAATGTATGTAAATGTTGAAGTATTACTTCCACTTTTTTATCACTGTTGCAAGAAAGCTAGGTGCCACTGGTGCCACTTCCATACTAGCAGGTACAGTTAGAAGGGTTTAGTTTGGTTTAAACAGTAGGTGGTTAATGTGTGCTATTGGCAAGGTAATTGTGTTTTGTGCAGTGACTTTTTGATTCCGGTTTCAAATCGTTGTCAGACCTTTCCGGGGCGGATTGAACTGTCACATTTTGCATTTGAAAAGGTCAACGTCAAATTGTCAAACACATTTTTTTTGTAAAATAATCAAAACTTTGCATCGATATAGGAGCTTTAAAATGTCAAAACTTTGGATTTTCTACATCACATTAGCCCTAATCCTCTCACAATTCCTGTTTATGTCTTTTCTCGATGTGGAGTTCTCTCAACACAGGATCTACAGTCAGTTGCGTCTAATTTTCTCTTCTTTTTTTTTGTTATTCTTTTCTCTTCGATATCCATCTTCCTGTTTGACAAGTATTTCTATGGATGCTTTATCCAGGAACTTGGTATGGGATTTCTTCGAGGTAAGAATTTTTGTGAGGATAGCGACGTATTCTGGGAATCTGCGTTTCTTCTTAATTATGAAATTGTTCACATATTGATTTAGAAGACAACAGATGCTAAAACTTTGCTTGTTGACTCTATAAGACTTTTAGAATACATTAGATGAAAATGTCCAAAATCAGAGATGCAAATAGAGTTAATTATGCGAGAAATTCTAACAATAGAAATGAGGACCACCAATATTTTAGAAAACGTATTGAGCTCCGGTGCTTTTTAGAAAATTGTTATATTGATTTTAGGTTGTCCTTTTTGCACTCTCGTTTCAGAATGATTGAAATTAGTCTTGAGTAACACTACTAGAAAGTGAATCTTGAATTATCTATCAGCTGAGGCTCAGATCACGGTTATTATCTTCGTCAGAAACTCATCAATCATGAATGGGAAAGAAATCGTTCGGACTGTTTTAGGTGACATTGAACCAAGCGACTGTGGTATTACCTTACCTCATGAGCACTTATCAATGAACTATGAAAAATGCACTGTTGCCAGCTCCAACAGTGCCCATGTGTCTCTGAATGAGTTCCGACTTCAAGATATGCACTGGATTTACATGAATCCGTACAGTCATCCATTTAACTTGAAGCTTGAGGATGAACCATTAGAAGACATCATAAAGGAAGTTTTAAATTACAAAGGTGAGAATATATTTTTCAGTATTGTGTACACCCTTGTTCAACTTGCATTCATCGCAGATATGTTTTTGGATACCATTATAACAGCGGAATTTTTTGTTCCAGGGTGAAAAATCAAAATCATAATGTCAAGTTGCTATGTATTCTTGTAAAGTCGCACTCTAAAAAATGTTGAATATCAACTGGGCTATGTCTAACGAAATGTGTGTATGGGACAAGGGGAGAAGTCTGTTTTTTTATTTTCTTGAAGAAGTTAATATTAAGTGAGACCGATCTTTTATTTCCAAACCTCGTCATTCGTTATTGAAGTGAATGCAAGCATTTAGGTTACGAGTGAGTCTTGTCACAATTTTTTGAAAATGATAAACTGCATCGGGTTTGTTATTTTACTACAATATAAGAATTATAGGAAACTTGTCAACAACAAGTAAAGATTATTCGGCCACTGAATAACAGAATAAAAAGAGTATAACTATATGATACAGTAAAGTCTAGGAGCAATGAACCTCAACGTGAGTGCGTTGCTGGGAAATAGGGTTGTCAATGCTCTTCCGCCTTCATCTGAATTTTATAAAAAAGGTTTATGAACGGTTTTAATAACTGAAAATTATCAAGGTCCAAATTAAGGGGAATATTTTTGGTTTTTATTTTTGTAAGAGGGAGTATCATTTCTGGTTGTCGACTATGAAGAGTTTAGAAACAGGGAATTGACGAAGTCCAGTGGCGCAGTGATTCTCCAAAACTTGAGAAAAGTACTAGTATACATGTTATCACAATACAGCACACCGTAGATTAAACAGAATTTACTCTACAGTCAAAAACCGTTTTTATCACAAAGATGTAAATATAATAAGTACAAAAACACACAAAAAGCAACTACAATGCGACTTTAAATTTCTTGCATTCTATTCATCAGACATAGGAACAAATATACATCGAAGGCACTAAAATGAGTTTTTTAAAAATACTTTGGTTTATTTGTTTCTTTCATTATATTTAACTGCTTCTACCCATTATGTCGTTTTCCACACCTATGGTAATTATGTTACACATAAAGCTGAAAAAGTCTTTCCAGAGGAAAAAATATTTTCAGTTGTCTGATGAAATGCAATGCCGTAACAAAATTGTCATTGTTTTTCTTGTGACTGTGTACTTATTTTTAAATACACGGAACACTCTACATGAATGTTCTATATATATATATATATTTATATATATAGTATTAGAGTGAAACACTCAGAAAACTTTAGCCAAAGATGGAACTGGCTGATAAAATGACAATAATAGGACAATCCATACATGAACAATCCACACCACAACACAAAGGACAACACAACGAAAAAACATAAGAATGAACTACCCGCAGAGAGAAAGAAAAATAGAGATGTATGAAAGATAGAACTATGGTGAAGCGTGGTGAAAAATGTAAAATGATAGATGACTAAGAATATTGATTAAGATGATGATAATGACTAAAATATATATATATATATATATATATATATATATATATATGTGTGTGTCATTGCATCCGGTCATTTAAATGAACCTACAAAAACGTGTCAACATACAAGAGCTGACACTCAAACACCGAAAGCATTGCTCTTTCTCCTATTGTTCATTAGCCCTGCAGCAATGCAGCTTATGCCATTCGATATTTCTCAGTGGCAAAAATAGATATAAGTATGTTTTGCCGATAGGTTATAAACTTTAAAAAGTTCTTCAAGTTGTTCCTTTCAAAAATAAACACGCTCAAGTCCAAGCATTTCTCAGTGTGCCAATGTTGATAGTAAACGTCGGAACAAGCATTTCCAATTTTAGTGAAATCAAAAAACGCAGATCATTGCCCAAAGACAACGAAAGAAATGGTTTCGTCAAAACATCTATACGTACGGTTGCACTACTATGTATTTTGTTACCTTGCCGTATATTACACGGATGGCTTATCTATTACTCGACCTAATATATGCTTTTGTTGTTTGCAAAAGTAAAACTAGAGTAAGTGTTACATGCAGTATAGCTTTCAGTCTACTGTATCTCCCTAAGCTTTGGAAACATGAGGATGTAGATTCTTATAATCAAATAGCAGCTGGTGATTACCAAATGAAAGAAGGTCAACGCTCATATATATTTCCACTTTCATGACCATAGCACTGAAATTAACTAATCAACAAATGCAATGTATAAAATGAAGTTATGTTTTATGGGTTACCCTGTTGACCCCAAAATGTGACTAAAAGTGAAACGTTATAGAACTCAAAAACATAGAAAGCTGGCACCTCGAAGAAATAGACTATGGACAGTTGTCGTTAAATTATCTAATGAAAGAAACTTACGGATTGTAATACGCGAAGAGTGAGCATAAGGTTGCCCATCACAATCATTTATTGCCAGTTGCTTAATCAAAATTCACGAGTAAACCCTGAAATATACAGCAAAGTGAACTTAACGACCAAGACAATATCTTGCCCTTGGGTGCGTCGTTCTCTCCCCAGGTCTCCCTCTTTCAGCATCTGATTCAAATCACACATAATGTGCTAAGCCTCCGACAGAAGGATGAGTTCCCTTGGAGCTCCGATGAACTGATTCCAGAATACGTGGAAGATAATGACATTGTGGATATAACATAATATAGCTAAAGAGGATTTGGAACTGTAGAGCTGTAGAAAAGTGAAAATTATTTTTGCATCGAAGCAGCGGTTGTTTTGTGGGTTTTTTTTACTTTTCACAGGTTGACTTTTCAGTCAATTTTTTAAATAGAAATTAGTCATCAAATTCTTTGAGCTCTCGTTATTTCTAGCTCTTTTTTCACTCCCTTGCGAGATAAATTTAATCTTTTTTTTATTGAGCTTGAAATTTAAACATTGGATTATTGTTCAACAGAATTAGGTGGGAAAACAATAGTGGAAAACACAGTAACGGGGATTTCTAACAACGTTGAAAAGCTGGCTTTAATATCAAAGCAGACAGACACACACATCATCGCTGGTACTGGATTATATCTTGATATCACCTTGGATGTTTCAATCAAAACAAAAAGCGTAGAGGAACTTGTATCTACAATGCTTCATGACCTTTACGTTGGAACTAATGGTAAGTGTATTTTTAATGTTTCTATCATCTTTAGTCCCTGGCCGTTTTACCTTTTTCAGTCAATGGCTATTGCCTCACGCAGTTGACATTTCAGTCTAGTCCCTCTTCATTGATATACAATCCAAGTCTAGTGCTTACTACCCCTATCAAGGCAGAGACGATTTCTTACTCAGTGTACCCCTTTCCTTTACTTTCATCGATCTAGCGTAAAAGACCTACATAAGTAAGTTTATCTCGTTGACCGGAATTACCTATCTGTTCACAGACCTAAAATGCACGTCGAAAGAGAGAGTTTTGTGAAATCTGGGTGAATGATTCACCTTGGAATGATGTAGGAGGTTAAAATGGGGTAGAAACAGTAATGGAGATATTCTGAGAGTTTAAGAGAGTTATGAGGAGTTTGTCGGCCTTCAACAATCGTGACCGTGGCGCAACCCAAAAAATTGTCAGATGCAGCCGTGAACCTTTAAAATTGGTTGGTCAAGCCACTGGCCTTGATCAATTCCCGACCAATTTGCCAAATCACCAGCCCGTTCGTTTTTAATCCAACAAGACAATCATCGACCTTTCCCTCGATAGCCTCTGTGTTTTCCATGTTGGTCTGTGTTAGATCATGTCTAGACCATAGTCAGATCGTTAAAATGCTACCACTTTACAAGCACATCGGTGATCAATCGCCTTCCTCCTTCTAAAGAGAAGAAAGCGATAAGAACAAGTAAATAACCAAAGTAGAAAACTCTAATTTAGTCTTGAATGCCAAAATGTCAATTCTTGTTTGGTTGACATGTACGAGTGGTGAGCATAATGGAGATATCATGACCTTAAATAAAAGAAATACATAATAACAGCATAAAAGGAACCGACTCACCAAATAAAAAGTCACTTATCTATGAGCAAGAAGTCCATTGCATCATCCATAATTTCAGGAATTTTACTTATAGTTTTTCTGACTTGACAACAAGATGGCAGAATCCTAACTGATATAACATGGTACTCGTATTTATAAAACTATGAAATGCATTATGCAGGTTTCATGTGATAGTAAGTAGATTGGCTCGTAGTATTGTGACTAATCAAATGTCAGTTCAGTACTAAGGGTTGACATTACTATCTTCCAGTAATTTAATGTTATGCTCTTATCCTTCAGACGTTTGTGGTTCGATTTCAGAATGCTCAAATTTTATGCGTGACATAGTAATAAAATATACCTTCACTTTAACCACCAGTATGCCCTTGTTTACCTGTTTTATTAGGAAGAGATTTTTTCTCTTTTGTGTCCGAAATGCTCGATGTTCTCTTGCAGAGTCAAGTTTGCTGATCAATTATTTCCCATTCGATTCTCTTGTTTAGCGTTCTGCATTGTGGGTTGCACCTAAAGAACGTGATGCTTCTCAGTTTTCTTTATTTTTTGTAATAGCAACAACACCTGACTTGATAACAGCAGTCGTGAATCTCGTCGAAATAGTTATTGTGTATACATGAGTGCGTGAATGCATCCATGTGTTTTACTGTAAATCATACCTTTTTTTGCTGGGGTCTTTTTTACCGTCACGTTTTTAATCGAATTCATATGGCTACCTGTACGACCAGCTCTATGGCGGAAAACACTCCGCTACAAGAAAAACACTATAGCAAACTAGCGATCCTATCCAGCGATCCAATGGCCCTGGAGAGGACAGCAGCTTTTCCTTGGGCCCCTGGTGTCATCGTGTAGTGAAGCAAATAAAGAAGAACATATAACAATATCTGTTCCATGTGGAACGTTGTCCTTGAAACAGAAAAATTAAGTTTTGAAACGTTGAGATGGGCAAATAAATTAATTTGTGAAAATGTATCAGCATAGACATATTTAGTTGGATTGTTGCTTTGTATTTTAACTCGAAGCGCTATCTCGTCAAATTAGTATAAACATGACTTTACCTACGTCCAGTAATATTAGATATTTGAATCATAGTCTACATTATACCTTTTGAAACTAAAATATTTTCAATTTCCTAAGTATTTTCTGCAAGCAAACATTATTTGGTAACTTTTATTTGTTTCATGCTTTCAGGTAGTAAATGTGGACTTATTGGAGAAATAGGAACCAGCTGGCCAATAACAAAAGCCGAAAAGAAAAATTTAGAAGCCGCTGCTTTGGCACAGCAGTCGACAGGCGCTCCAGTTATGATTCATCCTGGGAGAGATGTTGATGCACCATTTGAAAGCTTGCGAATCTATCAAGAAGCTGGTGGAGATGTACAAAAGTGTGCAATGGCACATTTAGATCGAACACTGTTCACACTAGACCGCATGCTAGAGTTAGCAGCTAGCGGTTGTTTTCTCGAATTTGACCATTTTGGTATCGAGATATCTTATTATCAGAATAATCCAAAGGTGGATATGCCTAGCGATGCAGAACGCTTGTGTATGATTCAAAATCTTATCAAAGAAGGGAAAGAGGAACAGATTTTGATGTCACATGATGTTCACACACGTCACCGACTTTCAAAATATGGCGGTCATGGATTTGGACATCTGCTGGCTAATGTCGTTCCAAAAATGCTTTCCAGAAACATTTCTGCAGAAAATGTAAACAAAGTAATTAGAAGTAATCCACAGCGATGGCTATCATTTTTGCCGATTAATGCTAACTGAATACGTTCATAAGACGTTGTGTAAAGGCATTCAATCAAATTTCAGAAAGAGGCGTTTAGCTTCCAATTTATCAGAGACTTCCACCAAGCTATCATTTAGCTAAGCTTGAGTAGTTCTAGAAAGCAATTTCTTGATGTTTAATCTTAGCATTTATAAGCAGATATAAAAAACATCCATGGCTGCCAGGTCTCCAAAGATGTTACATGGCTACATTAATAAGCTTTTGATATTGCCCAATACGTAGATGACATTTACTTTTTGTAGACGCATGGGTAGAATAAAAATAGGAATTTCGGGGTTGGAGGGGGGTATGTAGACAACAAATTACCATGAATCTCATACGTTCATATCAAAAAGTTTCAGTAAGATTATCTGTTTGTAGGATGTTGTTTTCAAGATAAGGGGTCATGTAAAATTAGACCTAAAGGCAACCAGGCATTTTTCCACCAGTATTATACAGGTGCTCCTCCCATACTCCATGGCACACAAAGAAGACCATTCCGTTACGTATACTCAGACGCATCAAGATTCGCCATATTTTTTAGAGTAACGGAACGTTTAAATGAAGTTCATCAAAACTAGCGAAATAGCTATAAAAAGGGAGCTAACAAGGAAAATAGTGTTAACAGGGAACCGCTTTAAGCAGATAAATACGGAAATTCTAATTAATCAAGACCTTGTTGGTCAATTTAAGTATTAACTCCAACTAGTTTGATTCATTACTAATAAAGAAGACGACATTCGAAATAATAAAAGGATGTTAGGTTTAGTTTTTAATCGCTTTTCCCCAAAATTTATTTACCTTGAGGCATAGCGTTTTTGTTATATTATAGGTACATCTATGTTACTCGAGAAAAAGCCCTTATTCTTCTATATTATCTCCATCAGAATACTTCACAATATATCTCACTTTAGTTTAAATGTATACCAACAATTCAATGGGCTTTTACTTTGGAATGTATAAAAAATGTACCAGAACTTATGAAAAATTAGTTACTGACTTAAAGTGGCATATCTTTGCGGAACTTCAATGATCATTCTCCGCCACAGATGCCTTTTTGCCTTTCCGATCCAGTTAACTTTTCCCTATCCATTTCGCTACATATTTAATATATATATACTAGCCTTAATCTACCTCTTCCCTTTTTTTCTTGCCATTTTTCACTGTCGGCCAACTCTTCTTTTCCCAGGATAATGTTCTCTAGAAATGACAGCTGTCTTATATGAATGGTACTTTGGAGCTATTTATTTCATTCTGGGCTGTTTAAAACTTCTTCATCAGTCACACACTTTGTCCATTGAATTCTCAGCATTCGGCGTGGAATCCGCAATTTTTTTTTTCAAGGATTTTCTCGAAGAATGAAGGGATTAGATTTTTAGATCGTACACCCATGAATTATTAATGGCGTGATGTAGCAATTGTCTCCCTTCAGTCTTGTGTCCAAAATAGGTGTTCAACTCTTCGTGATCTTTGACACCTCATGGAATAGGTCGTGAAAGTATTCTTTTTCATGTTGTAATTGTTCATCTTCCATCACAAGTTATAAATACGGCTAAAGTAGTTGTGAGTGTTTATCTGCTGAACCCGTTCACCATTAACTTCCAGTTTACATTCAGAAAGCTCATGTTTCTCTAATAATAGCCATGCATGAGATCTTCTTGCGGTAAATGGGGATACCTTTTGTTTTAATTTAGTCTACAACAACACACAAAAATGTTTTGGAAAATAGGCCATTAAGTGTGATGTTCCCAGCTTAGCCTGTTTTATTAGTAGTGTGCCCCTCTGTCATGAAACCACTACTTTCTTTGATATAGTTTATTAAATTTTTGCTGCAAAGATTAAAAAGATCAAGAGAGATAGAAATGTTTTGTGGCATTCCTCTTTTGATATTACTCTCCCCACCAAACTCTTGTTGAGCTTGTATCGCAGCATTCTGTTCCCAATACATATTTCTCAAGATTCGGATGTCTTTTCTACCAAATGTTAGTTGTGGTGTCTCTAGCAGACTTTTATGGTTCACACTGTCGAACGCTTTTCAATAATCTATAAATTACAAGTATAATTCACGATGCATTTTCGGCTCTCTATAACAGCATTTTTAGTTTCTAGTTCCTAGATCTTGGACAAGCCAAAATTGATGTGTCCCGATTACTGCAATCAACGATCAGCGGGCTCTTGCCAAAATAATTTGCATCAGGATTTTTGTTGTATTACTCATTTTCCAGAGGGTGATTTTCCTGTGGTGTTTGCAGTTGATAGCCCTAGTTTTCGTCGGGAAGCTATGAACATTGGCCTACTGAAATCTGCTAGGATTTCTCTGCTATCATTATTCTAGGACATGTTACCAGGACGTCAAGGGAAAGCAACACAATATTCACTGTTCCTTTTTCACAATGCCAACCTTAAGGAAAATTCTGTCGAAACCAAAGCACCCAGTCCCATTTAAAGAAAGAAACAATATAGTTTACAGACTACATTGTAAGGACTGCCCAGTTTCTTACATTGGTGAATCAAAACACTCTTTTGGTCAAAGAGAAAAATAACACAAGAGAGCTTTTCAAAAATTGAGACTAAGAATCATGAAATGAGGGGATACTGTTGGACACAAGATCATATCTTCGGCTGAGAAAATACAAAAGATCATAGGAAAGGAAAACAACACAACAACAAGAAAAATAAAAGGAACACTTCTATTTTCCCACATCCCCTGTTTACACATAGGTCCGCATTGTCCAGGTCTAAAACAGCCGTACCTAGTCACTTAAATAGCCTGATGATGGGAGAAGTAGCTCTCAAAACGTAACTTTGAAAAAGCTTATTTCTTATGGCATGATAAAGCTCCTATATCTATGACAATATAAACATCAAAGAGACAGAACCAGGGCATTGCATTACAAAAAATATCAACCAATGAATAAGAAGGAAGACAAAAACATTAAATTTATAACACTAAACTAAACAACCAAAAACATGAAGATTTAAACCGCGTNAAATAAAAGGAACACTTCTATTTTCTGTAGCGCAGCAATCACATCAGCAGTTTATTTGAAACCTTCCAGAAATATGGCTTCCAGCACAAAGAATTCCAACTAACACAGTCTATGTATGGTGCCACTTTTCAAAACAAATCATCCCCTGTTTACACATAGGTCCGCATTGTCCAGGTCTAAAACAGCCGTACCTAGTCACTTAAATAGCCTGATGATGGGAGAAGTAGCTCTCAAAACGTAACTTTGAAAAAGCTTATTTCTTATGGCATGATAAAGCTCCTATATCTATGACAATATAAACATCAAAGAGACAGAACCAGGGCATTGCATTACAAAAAATATCAACCAATGAATAAGAAGGAAGACAAAAACATTAAATTTATAACACTAAACTAAACAACCAAAAACATGAAGATTTAAACCGCGTGATAAATAGTTATAGCAGGTAATAAGGGTAAAGGGAGGAAGCCATTATTCTATGGGTGAACGCAATTTGAAATCAATTCTAGATTGAGCCATGAAGCTGTATTTTTTCAGCTTGAAAATAAGCTGGTGTTTTTTTTTAGTTTATGATGATGGTCGTGGATTTTGAGACGAACCACAGTGTACATAAGATATATGTTGTAGTGATGGTCAAAGTTTTTAATTAATTGGGCTGTGGAGGTGCCATTACGACAAAATGTGTTATATAAAATTTTCACAAATTCATTTGGACACAATTTTAAACTAAGTATGGAGGGCAAAAACTATGTCCTTAGTGGCATTAACATACAGTGGAACCCCGGTAACGCGACCACCGACGAGACCAGCCTCATGAGGTCGTGTTAGCGAGGTGGGACCCAGCCTCCGTGAAAGCTGAAGCGGAACGAGATCGTCGTGCACGCTTCAGAAAACATCCACCAAGGTTGACCGAGGGGTAGGGTAGGCCTTTCATGTGTTGCAATAAAACGGGTATCTTACTGTAAAATGCAATTTGAAACGTTAATTCTTATTTACGTTCAACTTTCAGAGGAAGGCAGAAGGCGTCCAGAGCATCAGAAAGCATTAGCAGGTATCCCGGCCCGGGCACATTAATAGATATGATCCATAGTTAATGATATCATCATCAATAAAGTTTGACACGTACCGGTTCCACGTTTTTGCCGTGGTTCGTTCCCGGATATGTCTCTGATAACCGATCCAAATCTCGCTTCTGGATGAAGGCAGCACGTGAGAGAAGTCCGAATCCAATGATCATTTTAACATGAATTACCATTTGTTTTGGTAGCAATTTCTCTGTAAACTGTTCATTGGACTGACTTTAAAATAAAAAATAAAACAGTATTCTCCATTATACTCTCTTTATTGTAATAAACATAACAATTTAATAAAATTGTTATAATATTTACACTCAACATGGTTCAGATTTTTACATGCATTCGCTCATCTTTCAAGACAAAGAAATAACGGCACACCCGATTTGTTTACGGCTTGTTTTCACTAGCTAAACATCAATAAGAAACAAGCCTAAATTAAACTTTAATTTTGATTACCAGATCAATGAATGTGTGATCACAATAGGCAGCACATTTCTGTAAAAACTTCAATAACCCATTGACATAAAATTGTTAAGAAAATTATACCCATGAAAAGAGTCTATTCACAAGCTAGGAGCACATCATGACACATGATAATAAAAATAAAAGTCCACAGATGTTCATAAAAGTTCACAAATTAAAGTCCTCTGATCAAAACCTGAGCTAACACAATGCGGGAAAGATTGAATTAACTACACAGCTAGAATTTCACTTTAAAAAGTCCAATATGGGAGTTAGCCTGCACTGCGACATTGAAAGTTCACATAGATCTTTCGGCAGAACATACACGGAGCTAAGCATACGGGTAGCGTCTTTGTTTTGCACAAACGTTTTGAGATTCTCGACAGCCTCCAATGCCATTGGAAAATCCTTGATTTTTGAAATTGTCATGGTATCCACGTGGTATCCTCGTCACTGTCTTCCGACGGATTAGAATCGGAGCCCGTTTGGCTAGATTTAGAAATCTGATACTCCTCGAAAATAGAATCGACTAATCCATCAGAGTCCATGCTACAAGTGTTGTAACAAGAAACAAATGATACCCGGTGAGAAAAATATAATCTTACTTTTCTTTTTATGTGAATAAATCAATTTTTCTCTCATGTATTTTTCCATGCGAAAACATTTCTTTGAAAACCACTCCAACTTAAATCAGGCGAAGCTGGGGTTTTTTTGTAATAGCGAAACACTGGAGGGATTTTTGAGTCTTGTTTAAGTAAATTGGATACAATTTTAATTATCTTGAACCCATTGTCATTATAACTTTACTTGTATTAATTTTATGGGTAAACTTACTACTTGTAAAAATAGCGTTTCTGCTATAATTATTTAAGATAACTTTTGTTATTATTGTTATTTTATACAGTAACTCTGTGGCATTTTGGAATTGTTCTGGTCAGTCAGGTGCTTTAAGAGGTTACGGATCAAAAGTGTTATTTATTAAAATCATTGGCTTTTTTTGTCTGTCGAATTCACTACCAAGGGTTGAAAATAGTAAATAATACCTTTGAGATGCGTGCAGCCCAGAACATCTAAGGGCATCACAGACCTGTCATTGCCTTCCTGACTTGCATTAAACACCCACAGTCCTTTAAGAAGTTAATCACGATTCGAGAATCTTGTAACGATTTAGCAGGTTAAGGTCTTGTTAATTAACAGAATTAACCAGACAAATCACTCCACCAACTAAAAACGGCCATCCACCATCACTCAAAGGGTCAAGAAAGAGCTATCGATCTATCAATCCTTATTATGTCTAGACCTAGTGAGGTTTCCCGTGCTGAGTCATATTAAGCCGCAGAATCCACTCCTGTTAGTGTCTTTCCATCGATTCTTTTAAGTTTCAGATCTGCAATCATACTTGGCCCGGAACCAACGGGGTCATAAAATAAAGCCCCCTGATACTTCGTCGGCATCATTTATGGCTAGAACTAGGATGGTATCTGACCGTCTCCGGTCCTCCAACTTTCGCTCTTGGGTAATGAAAACATGCTTGGCAACAGTTTGTCTTTTCCAAAATCCAAGACTTTCACTTCTGATTAAAAAAAAATAGAGAGGCAAAGTTTACACTGCCAAAGAAGGAAGATTTCAAATGGAAAATCATTGGGACAGACGAGAATCCCAAGATTTCAAGATTTCATTTCAAGATTTCGTAGTACTTAGAACTAACTGATTTATTTGCAACTGTAACTGCAGATAAAAATTGTATCATTAAAAATTTATTTTAATATACCAGACATATGATAAGTGAAAAAACGTGAAAATATTTTTTGTTATACATTCGAAGGAGTATGATCAACCAACCTTACAGAAAATTACAGGAAAAATTTTATTGACGTTGTGGAAGCTAATTCTTGATGAAAACACTGGACAAAGGAAAATTCTGAACATTTGTGCTAATTTAGAGTTATTTTCCAACGTCATTCTAGCCAGACGAAGAAATTCCAGAACTTTGTGACAATACCCAATCTCTCATTAGTGACATCCCGAAGAGAGACTACATTTTGATCATGGGTGGCTTAAACTATAAACTCTGTCAACTACACAACACGTTGCCTTCAGCAATTTGTAAACATACACCAAATATTGCATATACCGGATGGACACTTTTCGCTTAGTTCTGTGTAAAAAAATAATCTACCAATCGCCAACACCGTGTTTCAAAGGAAAAAGCTTTTTACCCCACCTGCTGGCAAGACTAGAAAACAAATAGAATTCACCGTATCACGAAGACCATCAGTATGACTGAACGTTCTAGGCAGTAGGATACTAAATACACCTGGTATATCAGATCATTGCATGATATGCACAAAGATCATATTATGTTTCTCCTGGCAACACCGTATATAATGCCATAAAATATGCATCCAAGAAAACACTCCCAAGGAGCACTGAACCCATTTCAGAATAGATGTCACAGAGAACAAAACAAGCAAGAAACACAAAATCAAAAACTGGTCCTTTATCTATGCAATTGAGTTTTTCCCCACCAATTGAGTCTCAGACTGTGTTCTTCAGAGGGACTTTCTCTTGGCAGTGAGAAATTTCTTGCTCGGGTGCTCTTCTTGACCCCAATCAATGCTTTTATCTTCTTTTACGTTCCAAAGTCTTTTCATTAGCTCGGGGNAAGATCATATTATGTTTCTCCTGGCAAAGGAAGAATACGGCTTTCCCAAACGTCAAAATGGAACAACTCAGATATCCAGAATTAGCAGTATAACCTTACGGAATCGCTTTACCTTCCTTAAATTACCTACTCTGACATCATAAACAACACCGTATATAATGCCATAAAATATGCATCCAAGAAAACACTCCCAAGGAGCACTGAACCCATTTCAGAATAGATGTCACAGAGAACAAAACAAGCAAGAAACACAAAATCAAAAACTGGTCCTTTATCTATGCAATTGAGTTTTTCCCCACCAATTGAGTCTCAGACTGTGTTCTTCAGAGGGACTTTCTCTTGGCAGTGAGAAATTTCTTGCTCGGGTGCTCTTCTTGACCCCAATCAATGCTTTTATCTTCTTTTACGTTCCAAAGTCTTTTCATTAGCTCGGGGAATCGAGCCCAAAACCTCTTGGTTAGCATGCAATTGCACTAGCCATTAAATCACGGCTCCTCACATTTAGTATACCATACTGCATTAAAATGCTCAAACTAAAACCTAAAAACATAAGTTGAGGCATTCAAGACTGTAATGGCTCTATTCTAACAAATACAAGACCCTTGGGTCTTGTCTTTGTTAGAATCCTGGGTAATATTCTACGAAGAACTTTACTTTAACATTTTAACAACCCAAACCCCATCGTAATGGATGACTCTAAAACTGATAAAATTTAACCGATCTTAACCCTTTGACTACGATAGGACACTGGTGTCCCAGGATTTTGATTTGCCACAGTTCCCAAAATAAAAGAGATACCACAAATATTTTTGCTTTGTTACATCTTGTTTACATTAATTTACAAAACAAGGCAAAAATATTTTGATAAATAAGTGGGTAAAAGTAATAATTTGGGTCTACAAAAAGGGTACTGGGGCGAGTTTTTGCTATTGTTCTATAAGCCGCTTATAATTTATCTTCATGCGAGAAAAGTAATTATCCTAGGCTAAATATTGTATTTGCACTATCCAAAGATTACATATGTTCAAATTTCAATGTTTAACCTATTTTTATTCATGAGATAAATCAATTTTTTTTACTGTGGGACATCAGTGTCCCTATGGTAGATAAGGGTATACAATAAGCCTGTACATTGTGTAGCGACTAGTACTTATACATATCTTCCTATGAATACTTGTTGCATGGTTATAATGTTACACGAGTCATACACTACTCCTACTGCTATCAAGCTACATAAATGCTATATCTTGAGTAATATGCATAAACAATATGCTTATTCAAACTGAAACTGATGCATATAGCAAGCAAGTTGAGCAGTTAAGCAAACAGTAAGATTGATTGTATGTCTCCTTGCGTCTTATATCGTGCTGAACTGCTGTACTGACCAGATTGTAGTCATGGATAGTCAGAAGAAAAAATATGTGCGCATTGAGCAGGGAATTTTAAGTGATGATGCTTTCGCATTATTGACTAAGAGGATGATGTGAACAATTCGTTGGAGGATTCTGATACAGAATTTGTTTCGGATGAACTACTACGCGGAAAACCTGAGGACGATTCACATGAACTCACCACTCCAGATGCACATATACACACCGCTGGTAGCAGCCATGGCAAAACTGACGAACCTACGTCCAGAAAAGTTAAAGATGGCATTCAAGCCATGAAACGGAAACGTAAGAGTAAAATACACAAGCGAAATGAATGCGTTCTTGAAATAGCTGTTTTGCTAGAATTCCTTGAAAACTCAACACCATTTGATGTTTTTTCTAAAGTGATAAAGCTGGAGAACTTAGTAAATCTACTTTTGGTACAGTCTACGTTATATGCTGCACAAAATGGAAGAAACTTCTTGACTGATTCGGAAGAAATGATGGCTTTCCTTGGAATCATATACATTATGTCGGTAAACAAGTTGCCCTCAATCGACATGTATTGGTAGTGCGATTCTTTTGTTGGAAACGAAGGAATAAAGTATGCCATGCCTCGCAAACGCTTTTAGGATATTCTGCAAAATCTGCACTTTATAAACAATGACACAGCTGACAAAACTGATAAAGGTAACAAGATACGCTTAATTATTTAATTACCAAACAATCCCTTCAGAGAATCTGCTTCTGACTCGGCGGGACCGTACGTTAATGAGCACATGACAAAGTTTATGGGTAAAAACCCAATGAAGCAGTACATCAAGAGCAAGCCTATCAAGTGGGCCTTCAAGTGGTGGTGTAGATGTGATGGTGTGACCGGATATCTGTCCGAGTTAATATCGGAAATCAAAGGTGCTTTATTACTTGCACTTATTTTTCGACTTGATGGATATTGCTTGCATCAACAGCTTTATTGTATTCAATATGTTGAATTGATGTCAACTGACATTGTTAGATTTCAAAATCGTTGTTGCCCAGTTTTTGATCGGTAGATTCAGCAGTCACCAAAGAAACTGCCAAGCATCAAGACATTACGACGTTCCGCTGCTTTGGCAAAGCCTGGTACAGCACCTCAGCACCTTCCCGAATTTCTGAACACGTCCTTGGTGTCATTACTGTGCCGATGAGGCCAAAGAATCAAGTACCTTTGCAAGCTGTGAAGATTGTGGCGTCGCACTTTGTATGACAAAGGAACGAAACCGTTTTTGTGTTTCATATCGTATGAGAGTTTTCAAGTGCTGCTTATAATATTGGTAATGCCGTTGATCGTACCTCATTGATTGCACTAGTTATGTTGTAATATTTTGAAAAAACTTTGATGCAAAATGATGGTAGTTTATTCATATCCGTCATTCCCTGAACCTTCCCTGAATTTGCCAAAGAAAATCCAGATAGGATAAATGACTGAAGAACTTATGAAAGCTGGTAGGTATGATGTAAAGATTGAGAGATTAAGAAAATGCAAACATGAAGAAAAAGAGTAGAAAAATATCAGCAAATGGTTGGAAAACCTACATCTTTTTCTGTTAGCTTCAACGTAATTTCAAACATTGCATTTATGAATCTTGTAATATTAGGAACCATAAGCAACAGTATCCTCTCCATACCACAGGGACACTATTGTCTCTAGCCATGAGCGTGAAGGGTGTAAGGCAATGTTTATACGCCTCACGAGGAAGTTACAAGGAATCATTTATATGCCTTAAGTTTTTGTTTTGTTTATTTCTTACAGTCTATCAATCCTTACTGGTCGGTATCCCTTGTCTACCACAGGGACACTGGTGTCCCTCTCTGTATCTCGGTAACCATGCATGCACAGTAAAAGGGACCAAGTTATTTTAAGTACGCATTAGAAATTGTCCAAAAACCCCGAAGATTCTCTATTTTGCATTGCCCAATTCCTTATGGCAGTCAAAGGGTTAAAAAACGAAATATACAACGCCATCAATAACCTAAATAGGGGGGAAATCCGAAACTAGCTAATATGTACTCTGAGTGTATTAAAGCTGGAGGTGAACCTCTCATGAATCCACTACATCACTTTATCAACAACATTATAACATCGAGAAAATTACCACGTTTCAAAGAAGCGCTCATTGTGATCTGCAAGAAGACAATTATCACTTAATAAGCTTACTTACTCATGTATTCAAACTCTTCGTTAGTATTACTGCTACCTGAACCAAGAAATATGTGTAAGCATCCTTGCTTATGACACAACCTGGTTACTAACCCAGCAGAGAAACTATGCCTGTGCATATCACATTCTTCATTTCCTGAAGAGTGAATAAAATCACGAAACAGGCTTGTCGAAATGGACTGTGTAGTTTTTTGATTCTTTCCAACTTATCATATCTTATATTACGCTCTGCATTTATGTATTGAGCACTTTAATACGGATAACCGAATCGAAAGCTTTATATATATATATATATATATATATATATATATATATATTTGACAATGCCAAATTTTCATGTTTATGAGGCCTGCTAGAAAAAACATCAACTAACAAAAAGTACATCAACATTCTGGAACAATGGTATGAAAATTCGAAAGCATAAATCAAAAAAGATAGTAGAATGTCACATTGCATTAAAGTTTCGAAAGGAATCAAACAAGGTGATGTCATGAATGTAATCGTAATCGCAGCACCCGTGCTTCCAATAAAAAATGAATGCCTTCTCAAACAATGAAACATTCTTTATGGTCTGAGTTAATGCAGACCACATGACCATCATACGCAACTCCTGTCATGAACTACAAACTTGTCTTCATCTTCTAGCTACAAATGCTATCAAAGTGGGTCGGAAAATTGATGTTTCTAAAACAAATGAAGTCAATACAAACCTTAATCTTACGATCTACAGCAACCATATCACGCAAGCAACTGAGCTCATCTACTGTGCCCATAATCCGTCCAAAAAGTAATGGACTGGTCACCGTACAACATTGCATTGGGTAAGGCAGGGCAGCTTTTAGCAAAAACAAAGGAGAACCACCAGTCTGCTACAAAAAATTGGCGTGCTTTCTCGATTGTCTATGTTTCCTGTGTTAAAAAAACACACTTGTTTTCAGCTTTATTATTATGGCGCCTTTGGTCCAGTTGAGTGGCAGCAAAATAGCTATCGACCAAAACGAACATTATTTGGATAGCGATTTTTCAAATATCAAAGCCAAGTCAAATTCTGCTGTAGATTTCTAATTAAGAATTTTAGGAAAACAGAAAATATACTGCTTAAATTATCTTTGTGGTACCTATCCGTGTAGCTTGCCGTTCAAGGAAACATGGTGGTGGAATGATGCAGTCCATGAAAGCAATCAAAACGAGAAAAAAAAGGTGTTTGACCGTACCAGACAAAAGGAAGCAAAGTGCGAGGTAGTCGAGGCTAAGGAGGAGGGATACAGTGACCTCTTTGACCGACTGTACACAAAGGAGGGTGAAAAGGATTTATTCCAGATTGTTAAATAAAAGGACAAGACATCAAAGGATATCCAGCATGTTTGAGTCGTCAAGGATTCAGATGGAATTCTGTTGGCAGGAGAAAAGGAAGGGTTAGAAAGGTGGAAAAGTTTATTTGAAAGCCTCTTGACCACTGACAACCCCAGAGAAGCAAGCATGGAAGAAGCCCAGAGAGTTGAAGAGATGAAGTTTGAGGAATAGACAAGGTGAAGTCAAAAAGGCATTGAAGAAGATGAAAAATAGAAAGGCTGTAGACCCAGATAATATACCTATTGAAGCATGGAAGTGCCTCCGTGATTTGGGTTTAGGAGTGCTCACAAAGCTATTCAACAGGACGCTAAAGTAGAAAATGCAAAGAGTGGAGAAGATGCGTGTTGATCCATTTATGAGAACAAAGGGGATGGACAAGTGTGTGCCAACTACATGGGTATCAAGTTAATGTGTCACAACATAAAATTATGGGAAATGGTTTTTGATTCAAGGCTCAGAAAAGCTGTAGAGGTCAGCCAGGAACAGTACGATTTCATGCCAAGAAAAAGCACCACGGACAAGTTATTCGCTCTTTCAATTCTGGAAGAAAAGCATCAAGAGAACAAAAGTAATTGTATTGTGTTTATGTAGATTAGGAAAAAGAGTATAGCTGGATACCAAGGGAGGAATTATGGCGCTGCATGTGAACATCTGAAATAGCATGAAAATATGTTAGGCTAGTAAAAGACATGCACAAGGACAGTGCACAGCTACAAAAAGTGCTGCAGGGATGACTGATTGGTTCCAAGTCAAAATCGGACTCCACCAGGTATCGGCTCTTAGACCCTATTTGCAGTAGTGGTGGATCAACTCAGGAAAGGAAAGAAGCACCATAGACAATGCTATTTGCCTATCACATTGTGCTGTCCAGCAAGAGAAGAAATGTGGCTGAAGAAGAACTGGACATGATCAAGAAAAAATGGGAATGAAAGTAAGCAGGCCAAAAAGAGAATACCCCATCTTGAATGAAAGAGAGGATGACAAAATAAGCATGCAAGGAACATATATAACAAAGGGAGAGGTCTTTAAGTATCTGGGATCAACAGTGCAGGACAACAGGGGATGTGATTAAGAGGTGAAGTAGTGAATACAAGTACGATGGAATAGGTGGAGGAAGGCTACTGGAGTACTATGTGGGAGAAACCTATCACCAAAAGTGAAAGAAAAAACATCTCCCTGGAAGGAGGAAGAGAGGATGGCCAGGGAAATGGTACATGGATGCAGTTGAAGATGACATGAGTGTGATAGGAGTCACAAGAGAGGATATTGTTGACCACAATAAATCAAGGCAAATGACTCGCTGTGGTGCAATCTTCACCAATTCAATTGAATATTTGCTGTTGTTGTTGCTTGTATAGTACAGAGGAGCCATGGCTTAATGGTTAGTGCAACTGTACAGTAAACAAGATTTCTGGGTTCGGCTCCCAGAGCTGTCAAGGAGAATTTGGAACTTCACAAAGAAAAAAGTCATGAGTTGGATTAAGGAAGGGCATCCAGCCAAAACATTCCTCACTGCCAAATCTAAGTCCCTCTGAAGGGCACCATCTGAGCCCCAATTGCTGGGGGAAGATAATGTTAAAACTAAAAAAAACAAAAACAAAAAACGTGTTTAATGTTCCAAAGATTCAACTTTCTCATGAGATATAGTCTGCCTCCAACATATGCTAGCATGTTAAACGGATGTTAAAATGAATATGATGATGATGATGATGATGATGATGATAGTAATCAGCTTCTTTCTCAAAGACTATACCTTAAGGAGAGTCAGGGGAAAGGACCATCTATGCTCAATATATACGTGTGGATAGGAAGCCTGGAAGTTCCTGTATCACAGTCCTTTAAATAATGAAGAGTTAAGCATAGTGTATCTATTGGGTAAGGCTTAGTGTATTTAAGTGGTGCCAGAGACAATATCATTATTGCCATGCATGGACCATTGTCAGGCTTCAGCATAATGTTGTCGAGGGAGCTTGGGATGTGTCATATCTTTCAAAGACATTTCTTGCCAATAAGCTGTGATAAGAACCCAGTCTTTCCAGGAGTTGTGCATCTTGATGCATGTAGACAGAGCTTTCAAAAACATCGTTTTCTAAAATTTGAGTCTGTTTCTGGTTAGTATTTTTGAAAATACTTAAATTACAAAAGAGTATAGTATATAAACTTAATAGAAGATAAAGCAAAAAGATTCAACAAAAGCAAATACCACTACATATTTTTCAGATTACAATTTGTAAATATGTTGTTTCCTTTTGTCAGCACATTTTCCTTAACACTAATTTTGAACAAACTAAAATAATCTATAAACATATTTTCACCAGTCCTAAACTGGAAATTCTGAAAATAACATTGATATAACTCAAGTTTCTAAACAGGTTACCAAGGAAGGAAAATGGGGGGAATTAAGTACATCACTGTACGTTCAATTTTTCCAGAACAAGCCATTTGCAAATTATTGTACATTTACTTATATTTATATATGTTTTTCCATAGTATATAGTATGTTCAAAACAAATTAAAACAACCATTTCAAATGAGCATCAGCTTTCCAGTTCACAACCATCTTAAGTGCTGGATGACAAGTGTCTTATTATCTAGAATTGAAGATGGTTTTTGCTGAAAAGGTTATACTAATTTGACATAAAGTTGTTTCTACCTATTTTGAAAAATACTCATTCATACAAGAAAAATCCACACTAGTCTTAACTATGGCCTGCCTTTACTCACTTATTCCCTCTTTTTTTAGATTCCCAAGGATGAAAATATTACTGATACTTCAGGTAACACAACATGATACAGTTACTAAACTAATATCAGAAAGGCGACAAAAAAATATGAAAGTCACTGAAATTCATGTTCATTTGCTCATACACTCTCAGTCCATTTTTACTTCAGTATACAACAATACATTCCAGAACAAGTAGCCACAAGCAAAAACAACCACCATAATGATTTACTGACTATTTATTACAGAAAACTTATCATGAGCCTCATGATAGATGAGTTAAAAAGTTCTACCAGTGTTGTTTTGGTCATAAATGCATTGTGTACAGCAGGATTGCAAGGCACTGGAAGGAATTTCCTTATGGCCTTCATAATGGAAGAATTAAAAGTTCTATTAAGTGTTCTATTAGTTTTAGTATAAATGCATTTCAGAATATAATTATATCCTTAGCTATGCTGAAGGTGGTTGTCAGGTTTATTTATCTTGGTGATGGCATCTGTCCTGGTGAAGTGTGTGAGCTGGTCACAGTCATTCAAGTGTAATGGACCTAGGGAAAATTTAGAGAATTAATGCCACTGTTGAAGAGTAAAGCCATTTCATCACAAGTACGTGGTAAGCTCTGCAGAATTTGTGTTAAAAAGCACAATGGCCTATGGCTCAGAATGCTGGGCAACCTGTCTAAAGATGTCAAATATCTCATGCATAGTGAAAAAGGCCATGCATTTGTGCATGTGTCGTGTTAAAAGAGGGACCAGAGTTAGTTTGTCTGGTCTCTTGGATGACCAAGGAAATCTTGGAGGGAACTGAGCAAAGGCAATCTGAAGGCCCTCAACATAATGGAAGACATGGCTGGTGATCATGTGAAGTGGCAAACTTTGCTCAAAGTTATGTGCTAAACACATGTCTGACGTGACCATTGACTATAAATGGATAGGAAGTAAGTGGGTAAGCTTACTTTTTGGACCACTTTTAAACACCATATTTGCAAGGGCAAGCAAAAGTTGCTAAAAGAAATTCCCATCAGAAAATTACATTTTACCAAAGAATGGATGCACAGTACAGAAGTAGATGGGGTCTCTTACTACTGCCTTATGCACCTGTCAAGAGGTGTGACTGGGTTGGTATGCAAGTAAGTAAGTAAGTTAAGAATGAAAAATGGTAAATGTTGCTTTGAAAAAAATAAATTTAAAGAAAAATTTTCTCTGGACAAATAATTTCTAGAATTTTAGCCATTTTCAGACCATTAAATTGTTGTTTACGTGTTTTCACAGGCCATTCACAAACTTAACTTCTTTAGAAAAGTCTGCTTTATGTTGACTTGTGAAACAAAGTTCTTAAAAAAATTAATTTTTGACCTAATAATTTTCACCCTTTTGGTCAGGCTCCATAAAAGTAATACCCATTTTTCAGTCATGCTGTACATAGGCCTGTTGAATGATTCCTTACTCAGAAAAGCTCCAAAATTACAATAAGTACATATTTAATGTCTTAAATGCATCTATGTATCCATAAATGATAACCTAAATGTGTATCTGTTATTCAATGAAATGAGTTTTATAACTGAAAAAAAAGTAAACCAAATTGACAAACATGTCATTGCAGCAGGAGATGTAATAGTATTACAAAGTAGCATAAAATTAAAAATATGCAATCAAAAGAATTTCTGTTATTCACTGATTCCAGTGCATCAAGTTTTTTTACTTGCAAGTCTCATAAAGCAACTAGAAAAACATAATTCTATTCAAAAAATAAAATTCCTTTTGATAATTATATATAAGTGGTAAAATATATAATTCAGAAAATTAACTTTCTTTCAAAAAAAGACAAATTTAAGAAATTTGACTTCTCAGAAACCTCTCTTTCTCCCGATTTATGAAACTAAAATTTCACCAAAATTTCTTTCCTTGAGACAATACATTTTTCAAACTATTAAATGTGACAAAATGATGGTCATCGTATATACATGCTTGGAGGGAGAAGGTGTGAAGTAAAAAAAGTAGTTGAAACATGCATGATGAAAATATGAAGAAAAACCCCCATCAACATGAAATGCTTTGCACATTAGTGGAATATCAGGATGAACTGCAGAAAAATCAACAAAAACACAAAACATAAAATGTTAAGTGATTCTTTAGTCTGGAATCAGTGCTGGAATTTCTTAAAATTGTGGGTATTTCAATATCAACATTTTTCAATACCCAAAATATATTTACTTCTTGGCTTTATTAATCTCAACTGTCATTGCAAAGGCTCATGCTGAACTGAACTGATAAGTAATAATGCTGGTAATAATGTAACTCTGTTTGCTAATTCTTATACCCTTGAACTTCTTTACCCTCCTGAATTAAATAATCAACGCATATTACAATATTCCAGTACTGGAAATCACTGGAAATCCTTTCATTCAAGTAATTTATAACCCAGTTCTTCTAAAGCCATGTTTTGTTTCTGCTTTGAAAGCTCGTACCTTGCTGCTTTTTCATCTTCTTTTCTTTCTTGCTCTAAAAGCTCTACCTCCCTATAATGTTCACTTAACGGGTTATTTTCATTATTTCGACAAATAGCTAATTTCTTTTCAATTCCCACAACATCTTGTTTTCTTGGAAGAACAAAGGCAGCCACCAATGAAATAATCTTATCCACATTATTTAACAAACGCTGCCCCTTGTCATTTCCTCCAAGTATATTTGTTATGTAATGTTCAATATATTGTCCGAAAACTGACTTAATTGCTGCTAATGCAATAAGACTTGGTGAATACACTAGTGGTACATACGTAAGTAAACTTCTTGTGATAAATTTCTCAGCATTGCCCCTGTACTTTTCCGGTTCTTGTATCTCCGGCACTCGCACCTTAATGTCCATCATAAATCCTTCATATGCTCTATAGGGATTGTGTACAGTTAAGTGGTAATTCAGCTTCTGCATCAAAGGCATTTCTGTTGATAATACAAACTCGCCCAATTCATTATAGTTGGGAGCAATCTGACTCAAAAACTGACTAAAGGAGACATTATACTCCTCAACTTTAGTTGCAAAAAAAATGCATGTATACATAATATCTCTTGGATGATAATCCATGACTGATGTTGACAAAAAAAATCTTTTGAAGTAGTGTAAGGACGTTCCATAAACACATGCCGGCGCTGGTGGTCTAAATTTTCCACATAAGTCAAGTATTGCATTTCCGTAAAACGACAATACTGCTTCTTCTTCATCTAAAGTTAAGAAATTAAAGTTATCACCGTGGGGTCCACTGTAGTTTTCCTCGTAACTGTCATGTGCTTGTTTCCTTCGTTGTAATACTTCATCCATCGAAAGAGTCCAATACTTCCTTTGTGTCCCGCTGTTGAACATTGTAATATATGTCACCAATGGCAAGGCTAGCTTTGCAATATCATGCAGTAGATTCACAAACATGTACAAGAATACTCAAACAAGCTGCGTACATGTTGCCTCCATATACTAAATGACTTTAAAATGGTATGATAAAGTAAACTACCTTAACTGGAACATGAAACATGCACCTCAATGGTGTCTTTATGGAGTAAGAACATTATGAAGTCGCCTCTTAATCAAAGCGAGTCATGTATAAACTCCAGGTGCCATATCCTCTGAGGACGTTGGCGATCAAAGCTCTCCACTGCATTCTCCTTCTTGCAAGATGGATAAGTGAGACGGCATTCATGTTTGTATTTAGTCCTTCATTAATCCAGTTGCAAATGCTATCCAAATATGTAATCCTTTGTCTTCCTCTCGATCGTTTACCATCTATCTTGCCTAATAGAGTTGTAGTCTCTAATCCATCTTGACGAATGAGGTGGCCTAGAAAACGTCCTTGACCACCCCTGATGCGACTGAGTAGATTTCTTTTCGACTGTGCCAGTATCAAGACCTCTTCATTGCTCTTTCTTTCTGTCCAGGANTTGCAAGATGGATAAGTGAGACGGCATTCATGTTTGTATTTAGTCCTTCATTAATCCAGTTGCAAATGCTATCCAAATATGTAATCCTTTGTCTTCCTCTCGATCGTTTACCATCTATCTTGCCTAATAGAGTTGTAGTCTCTAATCCATCTTGACGAATGAGGTGGCCTAGAAAACGTCCTTGACCACCCCTGATGCGACTGAGTAGATTTCTTTTCGACTGTGCCAGTATCAAGACCTCTTCATTGCTCTTTCTTTCTGTCCAGGAGATCTTCAACATACGACGAAAGAACCACATCTCTGCAGCTTCGATTGTTCTTTTCATGTTTTCGTTTATGATCCAACTTTCGCTGCCGTATATCAACACCGGTATTACATAACTGTTTAAAATTCTTTTCCTCAAAGCAATTGATAAGCTCCGATTCCTCAAAAGGCATCCAAGTCTTCCAAATGTATCCTTTGCCATGACTATTCTACGCTTTATGTCATCATCACATCTGCCGTCCGAGGTTACTAAACTTCCTAGGTAGTTGAATTTAGTCACCTGTTCCACTTCTTCATTGTCTATCGTAAGCTTACAGACTTTTCCGATTGTATATTTTGATATTACCATGCATTTGGTTTTCTTGTGATTCAAAGCAAGACCTCCTCGGCTACTTTTTTCTATTACTCTGTTGAGCAGTGTCTGTAATTCTTGTTTTGATCCTGCAATAAGTGTCGTGTCGTCCACGTATCTTATATTGGTAAAGTTTTGACCTCCGACAATAAAACTTTTATGCTCTTTCAATTCTCTTAAAATAACTTCACTGTACAAATTGAATAAATCTGGCGAAAAGACGCATCCTTGTCTCACTCCTCTTTTAATTGATGCATAATTACTGAAGTCTCCGTTACTGCGGACACAAGTCCCCTGTCCCCATTACAGATTTCGGAGAATTCTAATGTCCTTTCCGTCCTTATCCAGACTTTGCAGAATGTCCATAAAGATGTCGTGTTTGACTCCATCAAACGCCTTTGTATAATCTAGAAAGCATAGGAAGATGTCTTGTTAGCCTCGATAGCTCGCTCACTTAATCTTCTGATCATGAAAATTGCGTTTCTAGTTCCTGCATCCTTCATGAAATCACACTGCTCTTCACTGATTTCTGGTGTAATCTTGGACCGGACTCTCATCGTTAATATTCTGAGGATCAACTTGGTCACATGACTCATTAGACTTATGGTCCTGTGAAGTTCGCATTCTGTCGCGACTGGTTTCTTTGGAAGGGTGATAAAAACTGATTTGTGAGATCATCTAGTATCACTCCACTGTCATAGATGTCATTAACCAGTTCTGTTAGCTTTTGTATGCCGATGTCTCCAGCTGCAACCAGGAGCACTGTAGTGATATTGTCTGGACCTGGTGCTTTATCGTATTTCATCTTTCTTAAGGATCTCTACTTCTGACTTGAGAATTGGTGGTCCGTCAATAGATTTCCTGATTTCTGGCAGGTTTCCCTATTATCGTGAAAGAGATCCTGGATGTATTCGTTCCATCTCTCTAGAATCTTGTCTTTCTCTGAGATAACTGTTCCATCCTTTGCTTTGATACTTCACTGAACTCAAAATTGAGACTCTGGTTTTGTTGTTGCTTTTTTTTTTTATCGTTACATTATTATTATCATTATTATTATTATTATTATTATTATCTTCAATTTGCAACTAATGCACTGGCTGATCTTAAGCCGTTCTGTGTGCGAGAGAGCCGGTTACAACCAGTAACCAAAG
>RDPX01000099.1:1562758-1582847 GCA_003991215.1 Morbakka virulenta | reverse complement strand
TGAGCTAGCTTCTTTAGCCGCACTCGCTCTTCGTGCGGTAGCCGTAACCCTCTTCTTACAGCCTCACGGCGATCAGACTGCGCGTCGTTTGCAGCGGAGTACGCCCTATCCGTATTCTTCTGCTCTGTGTGAATCCGCATCACTGCAGTTTGGCAAAGTTTTTACGGCCGGATGCCCTTCCTGCCACCAACGAGATGTATCAGTTGAGTCACTTCTGCTTGCGGGGTGCAGAAAGACGAGACCGTAACAGAGGAAACCGGGTGCTTCGCTCGACGAATCGGTTGCTTGACACCACGCGTGAAGGTTCATCTCGATCTTCCTCCTGAGATTAATAATAAGCACAAGGCCTTTAATAAGTTCTTATAACTTATTGTCTAGTCTCTTTTTCCACCATGGTTGTTTTCTTTTTTTCCTAGTTACAAAGTTATCATTATTATTATTATTATTATTATTATTATTATTTTTGTGATAATTATTACTAGGGGACAACTCAGGGGATGCCTATGGACCACGTTTATTGATCATGTTCAGATGTGGATCACGTGTATGCATCGGACTTTGTACTTTGCACGTTGTAAGGATGTTTTTAAGAGCACTCGCACATTATTGTCGTGTTGTTGTCAAGTTGAACAGACGCAAGAAAGGAATAAAAAGCTAAGTGGAAAACTGTGAATTCGTGTTCTTTTTTTTTCTTGTACAAGCTATCTCGGCATTTTCTACATTAACATTATGGATAAAACAAATGACATGATTCGTTCGTTTAATGGAGACGGGAGTACAGATATTGAAACATGGTTAAGAAAGGTAAAGTTAGTTGCAAAATTGAAAAAGATCGATGACTTATCGAGGTTTTTTTTGCCATTGTATCTAGACGGAGCAGCATTTAATGTGTACGACCAACTAGACGAGGATGCCAAGAAAGTAGCAGCAACTATAGAGCGGACCTTGTTGGACGCGTTTGCTTTAAATGCATTTAGTACATACGATGAATTTCAGCAAGATAACTGGCGAGCACGTCGACAGTTATCTTGCTGATTTACGCAGACTAGCTCGTCTGGCAGAAGTGGATGATAATGATGTGCTACTTAAATGTGCTTTCTTTTTTGGACTACCTGTTAATGTCTCATCTGCATTGAGAGCCACGTCCTGTATTAAGAAGATGACGTTACAGGAAGTGACTGAGCAAGCACGAATTTTAATATCAGAGGCACATATGAGTGATGCGTTTGTGTCAGCCAACCCTGCACCACAACAAACCGGAAGACGTCCCTTGGCATGTGGTGTATATAAAGGGAATCACCCGACCTTCAGATGTCCACAGAGGAAGACCCGCTTAGATTTGACTTGTTGGAAGTGTGGTCAGCTGGGTCACATTGCTCGTAACTGCACGTCGGGAAACGAGTAGAAGGCACTGCAGTGTGTATTGGCAGTGCCCTTGATCTAGTTCGTTTGTCTCCAACAGCGGAAGTAACAATTCATGGAGCCGTTAACAGGACTATAACCGCACTGGTCGACAGAGGGTGTGTGCAAAGCATTATATCAAAGCACCTAGTTTCAAGCTGTAAGCCTGTAAACACGCATATCGTTGCGGTCGACGGATCTATTCTGCCTTGCAATACTGCCACAGTATCAATTACGGTTTGTAACGTGGAGTTAATATTAAATTGTTTAGTGTTGGATAAGCTTATCAACAAATTTGATATGATTTTAGGAATGGATGTTGTTACGCTATTAGGGGTGCTGTTATCTGCAGGTAGTCACAGTACGTGCAGATAACAGCATTGAATTTCATACCCGCAGTAGTGGTCATGTTACGCAAAATGTATTACATAGTAACAGTGATAATAATGTTAATTACAATGACAAAGATTTGACGAGTAACGTAGCTTCTACTAGTGATAGGTTTTTGTATAAGGTATAATAATATATAATAAAGTAGATACAATTAAAATTAGTGATGTTGATTTTGAAGCTAATTACGATGGTAAGAAATGGGAAATTAAGTGGAAGTGGTTTAATGAAAAGCCTGTTATGCACAATACAATTGATTGCTATAGGATGAATGATTTAATTAGGAATGAGTTTGATAAAGAAATTGAAGAGTGGGTAAAGTCTGGCATATTGGTGAGGGTACCGGAAGGTGCTCAAGTTAATAACATTACCCCTCTTATGGCTGTTTTACAACCAAATAAAAACAAAGTAAGGCCTGTACTTGATTACCGTGAGCTCAACAAGCACATAGTTTGTCATTCTGGTAGTAGTGATGTTTGTTGTGATACTATACGTTTGTGGAGACAGTTTGGTGATAACGTGAAATTTCTAGATTTGCGTAAAGCTTACCTACAGGTTTTTGTTGATCCTTCCATGTGGCAGTACCAGACAGTTAGTTGGCGTGGTACACAATATTATCTTACAAGATTAGGTTTTGGTATGTGTAGTGCTCCTAAGATAATGTCTTGTATATTGGAAAAAGTATTGTCTATGGACGAGACTATTAGAGTAGCTACTAGTCATTATATTGATGATATTATTGTTAATGAGAAGTTAGTTATGGTAGAAGATGTAGTTTCTCATTTGAAAAAATATGGGCTTGTAACTAAGGAAGATGAATCCTTGCCTGGTGCTAGGGCACTCGGCATGCAACTTGATTTTGGTAATTACGGCGAGGTGGCCTGGAAGAGGGGTAACGAGCTCCCTCAGCTACCGAGAGACAGTTACATAACGAAACGTGAACTCTTCTCTATTTGTGGTATGCTGACCGGTCACTAAACCGTGGCATCATGGTTACGGTTGGCATACAGTTATATTAAGAGAAATGATGGAGTTTCTAAGTGGAACGACAATATAAGTTCATCTGCACTCTTCATGTTAAAGGAAGTGCTCACTCGAGTGCAACGATCTGATCCTGTAAAAGGCAAGTGGAGTGTGCAGTGTATTGACAATGCTATCGTATGGTGTGATGCTAGTAGCTTAGCAGTGGGATGTGCTTTAGAGATTAACCAGGATATAGTTGAGGATGGTGCATGGTTACGAAAATCAGATGATACAGGACACATCCACCTTTGCAGAACTTGAATTTACAGTACATGGTATCAAATTAGCTGTAAAATGGAATGTACATAACATTACGATTGTTACAGACTCGGCTACTGTTCATGGCTGGTTAGCTTCCATTTTTTTGATGACAAAAAGATTAAGTGCAAAGGAATGAGCGATATGTTGGTCAAGAGACGTTTGTATTTAATTAAGAATATGTGTGATGGGTATCAAATGAAGGCAAAAGTGGTTAAAGTAGGAACAGCAGACAACAAAGCTGATCATCTAACAAGGGTAAGTCGAAAATGGATAGATTTAGTGACTAATGAGAAACGAGACAAGCAAGCCGGCTGTGTAGCATCAATCGAAGAGATCCACAGAGTGCACCATCTAGGTACTGATAGGACGCTGTTCTTAGCACAACAGGTTGATCCTGCCGTCAAAAGGAAGCAAGTGGCTGACGTAATAGAGAAGTGAACTCAATGTAGCAGCATTGATCCGGGGCCAGTGAAATGGACTAAAGGAAAATTGGGAGTGGCGAATAACTGGTCACGGCTGGCGATTAATACGTTTCACTACAAAGGTATTCCTTACTTGTCCGTTATGGATTGAGGGCATAGTCATTTCTGTATCTTGAGGAAGCTGAGGGATGAAACTGGTCAAGCTATTCTTCAGCAACTTGACCAGATTGTGCGAGAGCGTGGATTACCCGAAGAAATTTTAATGGACAATGGAGCAGCGTTTCACTCCGATGTTATGACAACCTTTATCCATAAATGGAAAATTTATGGCATGTACAGATGTGCTCATAAAACTAGAGGAAATGGCATTGTTGAGCGAGTTCACAGAACAGTGAAACGGATGGGAGCTAGATCAGGTGCTGATATACTAGACATGGTTTTCTGGTAGAACTCTACTTCAAAACATAGAACTGATATTACCAGTGTCCCAGGGAATTCTGTATTTGGACATGGTTGGAGGACGCAGGGTCGGGGAGCGTGACATGTAGACAAACCACCTGACTCTCCGTACAAAGTTGGAGATGCTGTGTATGTTAAGCCATTCCCAAACAAATGTACATCCACGTAGCCTGTAGGGACAATCACAGGTATAAATACTGTTACTAACCTAGAGGTTGATGGCATAAATCGCCATGTATATGACATTCGGCTTGTGCCTGTAGTTGATGATTTGTATGATGAAGAAAATTCAGTTGTTGATAGTGACAGTGACAATGAAGCAGACGGGACTTGCATTCCTCTTGAAAGACCACCACGTGCCAGGTATAAGCCCAACCGTTATGGTAATAACATCTTTGATACTTAATTTTATCGTGTAAAATAGAATTAGCTGTAGATGTAGTGTATTCGATAAGTTATTAAGCTAGAGGTATGTTGTGTTATTTTATGTTACGTTAGGTATTTGCTGACAATAGTGAACTTGAGTTCAAGGGGGGGGTGATAATTATTACTAGGGGACAACTCAGGGGATGCCTATGGACCACGTTTATTGATCATGTTCAGATGTGGGTCACGTGTATGTATCGGACTTTTTGCTTTGCACGTTGTAAGGATGTTTTTAAGAGCACTCGCACATTATTGTCGTGTTGTTGTCAAGTTGAAGAGACGCAAGGAAGGAATAAAAAGCTAAGTGGAAAACTGTGAATTCGTGTTCTTTTTTCTCGTACAATTATTATTATTATTATCTGTTTTAAAGCTTTCGCACAGGCTGTTCGTATTGCCGAGTATTTTCCTCTTGGGCGAGCCACAACTAGTGGCCAAGGGCCAAGAGGGTTCTTTCAAATGTCCATTACTTTTCTAATTATCCTCGCAGATCCCAATAAGGCTGTTTTTTGCACAATTCCAACATTTACTTCAAGACCTAACATTTCCATCCAGCTATTAAATCTTTTGCTCACACAGCCTAAGGCACCAACAACTACTGGTACCACTTTCACTTTTCTTAACGACCAAAGACGTTTCAGCTCCATTTTTAAATCTTGATACTTTTCGACCTTTTCATTCTCTTTTTCATGTGCCCTACAATCACCAGGTACAGCAACATCTATAATGATGGCATCTTTCGTTTTCTTCTCAAGTAATATTATGTCTGGTCTCCTCGCTTCTATCAAATTATCACATTGGATATTGATATCCCAAATCAATTTTACATTTTCATCTTCTACTACACCTTCCGGGCAATGTTCGTACCATTTCTCCTTCCTGTCGAGACCATACTTTCCACATAACATCCAATGGATCAGCTTAGCGATGTTATCATGTCTCCTCTTGTATTCACGTTGAGCCATTTTACTACACTCACAAACAATATGTTGCACTGTCTCCGCTCGTTCTCCACACATTCTGCACAAGGGACTTTCTGAAGTTTTATCAATTCTATTTTTAATGTAGTTTGTTCGCAAAGCCTGTTCTTGTGCGGCAAATATTGTTGCTTCTGTTTGAACTTTGATGTCTCCTCGAGTAATCCATTGCCAAGATAACTTTTTATCAATTTCCTCAGGCATTTCTCTAACAAACTGACCATACATTCTCTTCTCGTGCCATTTAGTTTTAATCTCGTTATGACTTGATCTTTTAAATTCATCCTTTTCCATCAAATTATCTGTTTGGATAACACCACCTTTTCTCACACCCTTCAAAAGCATCTCATTTGACTCTCTAATATATAGACCCAAATTATTTTCTTCTGACCATACACAGTTTTTGATACTGATCAAACCCCTACCCCCTTCTTTCCTCTTTACATAAAGTCTGTCAATATCTCCTTTTGGATGAAAAGCCCCATACATGGTCAATATCTTCCTTGTCGTCCTGTCAATCTTCCTCAACTGGTCCACCTTCCAGGCAATAATTCCTGCTCCATATCTTAAAAGGGCAACAGCCCAAGTATTAATTGCTTGAATCTTATTTCTTCCATTTAGACTTGATTTAAGAATTAACCTCAATCTCCTCTTATATTCTGTGATTACTTTTGACTTCATTTCCTTTTCTTTTATCTGGTCCAACTCCAAGACCCCAAGGTACATGTACCCATTTTCATCTACGTGCCTCATCACTTCTCCATTAGGTAAGTGAATTCCATCAAATCTAGCTAGTTTTCCTCTTTTCATTATGATCACCCCACATTTCTTTAACCCAAATTCCATCCCTATGTCTTTGCTGAAAAAATAAACAGTATTCACTAAACTGTCTATTTGATCATCATTCTTTCCAAACAGTTTAAGGTCATCCATGAAGAGCAGATGGTTAAGTTTGAATTCTTTTTTTCCCCATTCATAAGATGCACTCAATTTTCGTAGTAACACGGAGAGTGGAATCATGCAGATTACAAAAATAAGCGGTGAAAGGCTATCTCCCTGGAATATCCCTCTATTCACCTCGACTTCACAAAGGTTTGAACCATTTGAGGTCAACAAAAGTTTCCATTTTTCCATACTTTTTTCAATGAAGGCCCTGATGTTGTCAGCAATACCCAACATGTTCAAACACTCAAGAATCCAGCTATGGGGGACAAGGTCATAGGCTTTCCTATAATCTATCCACGCCATAGCCAGATTAGTCTTCCTCCTCTTACAATCTCTAAGTATGGTTTTGTCGATCAGTAATTGATCTTTAGTTCCTTTGCTCTTCCTCCTGCATCCCTTCTGTTCTTCTGGGAGCAGATTTTCTCTTTCCATGAACTTATACATGTCATCTGCAATGATTCCAGTTAAAAGTTTCCACATTATCGGAAGACAAGTTATTGGCCTGAAGTTATCAACAGCATTTCCTTTTGCTGGGTCTTTTTGGCACAAAACTGTCCTTCCGTAGGTCATCCATGGTGGAATTGTCTTTCTACCATTGAGCATATCATTCAGCTGTGTGGCTATTCTTTCATGCATCGCATCAAACCTCTTTATCCAAAAGCCCTGAACTCCATCCTGGCCAGGTGCTTTCCAGTTAGGTATCTTTCTACATTGATTCTTGATTTTCTCTGCAGTTATAACCACATTATTTTGTTCTACTGCTGCAGTCTCTTCTTTCAACTCATTTAGCCATTCAGCTTCTTTGTTATGTTCTTTTTTCACGCTCCATATGTTGCTCCAAAAAGTTTTGCTTTCCTCAGCATTCGGTGTGTCATTACTACCTCCTGCATTTCCATTTAGTTCATTATAGACCTTCTTTTGATCAACCTTGAACAATCTATTCAATCTGTACTGGTCTATTCTCTGGTTGTAACGATTTATCTTTGCAGATTTTGCAAGAATCCGTTGCTTCAGCTCTTCGATCACCGTTGTCAATCCTTTCTTCTTAACCCTATACTTTTCCATGAGACATTTTCCTTTGGCTTCTTTCTGAAATCCCAGTACTCCTTTCTTTACTCTCTCAAGCAAACTTATATCCTTTCTAAGCTGCTTTATATCCCCTTCAAGACGTCTTTTCCACCATGGGTCTTTCTTTTTCCCTGGTTTAAACTTCTTAAGACCCAATTCATCTGCTACCCACACAGCAGCTGCTTTAATTAGATTATTTGTCTCTGTTATATTGCTTGTTTCGATCAAATCAATTACTTTATTAACCTTTCCCGTCACCCTGTTCAATGTTTTCATGTCAATCTTTTTAAAGGAGATCCCGTCAGTATTTCGGCCTTGAATCATGATTTCATTAAGGTTAGTAATAATCACTAGCTCTTCCTCTTCCAATCCTTCGAAATTTACACTCATATTACCTAAATCGTTATTTTCTTCACTCAGGACGTCTGCCACACGTAATCCATCATTTCTTGTTTGTGGTTCCTGAACAGTTTCCATATTGTTGTTTCCATCATCACTAGTTGAACTTATCATTCTTTGAATACTCTCCAACTCTAAGTCAGAAAGCCACTTATTTGTTCTAATAGCTCGTGCTTGATCACACAGCCTTTGTTCAGTTACCTCAAATACACCCCGCTCTCTCCATTCCTTCATCAATCGTTGCCTATAGCCTCGTATTGGCTTTCCATCGCCATCAAAAGGTCTACTCCTATAAAAACACTCAATAACAACTTTATTCACTTCCTTACTCCATTTAGTTCGGACATTGGTACGAGGATTTCGCTGGATAACGACCTGGGAAGCCTCGACCCTTCCCCTGCCGGACGAGGGACCTTCACAATAATCTCCAGTCCCATTTACGTCGTTATTTGTAATATTTATATTATTCATTGCACTCATAAGAGGTTAGTGGTGATAAGGTGTCACAACCACCAGTATTTTTATCGAGACACCATCTCTAGGAGAGCTGCCAGTCAAAGCTGAAGACCCAATCCTGGCCATGAGACACGTTTACATCCCGCCAGACGTCAACCTGGTATTTACAACTGCGGTTGGTTTATTGTTCTGAGTTTTCCTTCTCATAGGACGATTGCCAACCAAGGTTTACGACCTCGTGCTGGCCGGAAAAAAGAAATAATAAATAAATAATAATAATAAATAATAATAATAATTATTATTATTATTATTGTTGTTTTTATTATTATAGTGAAAGGTGACAAGTTACTAATATTAAAACTTACAGCTGGATTTAAAGCCAATATAAAAAGTAACTTCGACCGTAAAAATCAACGCTACGAACAGTTATTATTCGATTTATCAAGAAGATTTAAAGTTTATTATGTAAACTTGAGCCTCGGAACTCTAGGTGTGTTTGGGGAAAATAGCTTGATTGTTTCAAAACTAAAGTCCCTTAATCTCAATGACGAAACTTTTAAATTTATCATCAAAAGATCGATAAACATTTGTATACGGATATCATATTTTATTCTCTGTATGAGAAACAAAGAATGGACAAACCCAGAATTATTAATTTGGTAACCAGCTGATACATCGTCTCTCAGTGATATGCCCAAATGGAGAGTATCACTATAGAGGATGTACCACAACTAGGCTTCATTGTGCTATTTCTTGTCTTTCTGTTTCCAGACGTCTACATCCAGTTACAGCTCAGTTGTGTTGCAACCTGTATTGAGTAGATCAATTTCATTGTAAATTTTCTAGATTGTTAATTTACAAATAAAATCATGTGAAGTTTAAAAAAAAATAATAATTATTATTATTATTATTATTATTATTATTATTATTATTTCGAAAACTAAAAGCATATGTGTATGGAAAAATAATTGCAATGAGGCGATTATTTAGTATGGCACAGAAACATCAGAAAGATTAAGACATTTAAATTTATTCTCAAAAAAAAATACATGGATATATATAATGAGATAACTTTTTATTTTATTTAAATATAATTCTTTATTCTAAAGTCAACTATTGCAACAATCCAAAATCGAAAACCATAAATACCAAGCGGCAACGGACCTCATCGGCGATACTTATAAATACTTCAGTATTGTACTGAGTACTCACTTGATTAATTAGGTAGACAAACAATAGTATGTATAAAACCTCAGAAAATTACAAGACGCCAGTGGTACGTTAAAATGCCATTTGATGTTGCGACTTACGACAAAGTTTTGAGAGTCTTCACCTGCAAAATTTGATCCGTTGTCAGAAATGATGTGGTCCGGACACCCTCTTCTTGAGATGACTCTTGTAAGGCTTGATATGAAGTCGGAGGATGAAGGATGCCCAACGAGGTCCAGTAGAATTGCTCTAGATCCTGTACCTTCTACGTCGAGGTTAGAAATAATATCATTGCTAAGTTAATATGTCTCTCGAGTTCTTCGCTTATTTTTTCAAGGCTTCTCTTCAAAGCGAGTACTCTTGGTTTAGTATCTTCAGTTGTATCTCTAATTGCTAATAACAACGTTGCTTTGTTTATATCCTTCTCCGAAAAAGGTATATGAGCATCCCGTAAAACAATGTTTTGTTTTTGTTTCTTTGCCGTCTTTAAAAAACCAAAGTCACACGAGTTCTCTTTCTCTGCAGTAAATACTCGCAATAATAACACCAAGGTCAATTGAAAATACTATTAATCATCCGGCTTGGTTGACAATGTAAAATTCGTAAATAGAAGACTGTATTAAATAGACTAATTTTCATAGAATTTCTCCTCATTCTTTCCTCGCTAGAGAATTTTTCGAGAATGATATCTTATTTAAACTATTTTTTTAAACCTCTACAGTGAGTATATACTAAGAAATATTGACGACATGGACGGGATAGAAATAGGCGGACAAAACATCAACAATTTACGATATCCCGATGGCACTGTTTTAAATGGCAGATTGAGAACACAAACTAAAAAACATTTTTGACGTGGTTGTCCAAAAAAGTGAAGAAATGGGCTTGGACCTCAACATTAACAAAACAGAGTGCATGGCTGTATCCAAGAAAGAACCACCCTCGTGGCACCTCATCAGCAAAAGAGTACCAGTCAAGAAGGTCCATAGTTTTCCATACTTGGGTTTTACCATCACATCCAATGGAAAATGTAAAGATGAAATAATAAAAAGAATAGCACTAGTGAAAGATTCCTTCTCCAAGTTACGTACTACCCTCCACAATCGAAATATCACAATGGATACCAAGAAAAGAGTTTTGAAAGCATACGTTTGGTCGGTCCTGTTATACGCTTGTGAGTGTTGGAACATCAGCGAAGAAACTCAAGCAAAATTAGAAGCAGCTGAAATAGGGTTTCTGAGAACAATGCTCCGTATATCATGGACAGAAAAAAAATCAAATAAGGGAGTCCTTGCCCTGGCCAAAACCCAAAGGTCTCACATTAATACATTACGACAAAGGCAGATGCAATTCCTCTGGCACATTATGAGACATCCTAGTCTGGAAAGCCTTGCTTTGTTAGGAAAGATCAAGGGCAGGCGAGCCAGAGAAAGACAAAGAAAAACATTTTTACACTCTCTAATCAGGTGAGCTTCGAACAACAGTCTGAGTTGTAATGAACTGATCCATGCCTGCAATGATAGGATGGTCTGGAGTGGCATGATCGCCGATGCCTGTATCAGGTATGGCACCTGACCAACCATCTTATTTCCAAAAATGTACAAACAAAACAAAAGTCACGTGTAGTACAAAGTTACCTAACAAAAATCCAATGTGGATTTGGGAATGCTGATTCACAAGTTCTGGGAAGTGGACAGTATAATTGGACATGAAGGGGGAGCAGGACTCTCCATTGATGAATTAAAAGCTCAAGAAACCGTCCTTGCATCATTTCAAGATGGTAGATATCAAGTCAAAATGCCTTCGAAAGGAGATCCAAACAGCCAATCCAACAACTATTCGACTGCACTCAAGCGACTGGTGAGCACCGAGAAACGTCTTTTCCGTGAAACAACTACAGGCGAGACCTACTCTACCACCGTCCAAGATTACTTAAAGAAAGGGTACATTACAAAAGTGAATGAAGAAGTGCCTGGCAAGGGATAGTATTTGCCAAATTTTGCTGTATCCAGGCCTGACAAGTTGCAACAAAAACAAGGGGTGTTCTTTATGCTTCGATCAAGCAAGATGGTGTGGCTCTTAATGACATAATCTACCCGGTTCCCAAGTTGCAGAGAGATCAAATTCAAGTGTTGCTGAGGTTCTGGAGATTTCCTGTAGCAATTGCTTGTGATGTAGCGGAGATGTATCTACAGATTGGTTTGGATCCCGCAGACCGTCTCTTTCATCGTTTTCTGTGGAAGAATCTTGATCAGTCGAGACCACCAGACATCTATAAGTTCGGCAGACTGGTGTTTGAGGTCAATTCGTGCCCATTTCAGGCAAAATGGGTGACCCATGAACAAGCAAGACAGAATCAAGAAGATCTACCAAGGAACGGAGAGACCGTACTCAAATCCATTTACATGGGTGATAGTATGGACTCCACGTGGGATGAATAAGCACTATCACACTGTACAAAGAGCTGGAAACCATGTGGGAGAGGGCTGGAATGCACGCCCGCAAGTAGTTATCCAATTCTGAGCGACTTCTGACTGAAATGTCTCCAGAGGATCGGACTATGGATGTCAACCTCACCAAAGGTGTGTTGCCAAGCATCAAGACTCTGGGAGTGACATGGCTTCCTGAAGAAGATATCTTTGTCTTTACTTCCTTGGAGCCAAACAGAGCAGGAGAAATAACCAAGAGGCAAGTTCTCAGTCGTATTTCAACCTTGTTTGATCCTCTTGGCTTCCTATCTCCATACCTGGTGCAAGGAAAGATGCTCATGCAGGAAGTATGGGTATGTGGTTCTCACTGGGATGAATCATTGGATATGGACTTAGCTCGCAAATTTCATCAATGAAACCAGCAACCTGCCCTAATCTCAACCTTGAGGATACCACGATGCATTCAAGGACATCGCGAGGTTATGGACAAGAGCCTCCATTTCTTTTGTGATGCCTCCACCGAAACATATGCAGCTGCCGTTTACAACAGAGTATCTTATACAGATGGCTCTGTGTCTGTGAGACTGGTTGCTTCAAAAGCTCGTGTAGCACCGCTTCAGATGACATGCATACCAAGATTGGAACTAATTGCCGCAGTTTTGAGTGTCCAAATCTCAAAACCAATCCAAGCTGCCTTAAAGTACTGTCAGGAAGAGCTTTACTTCTGGACAGATAGTGTTGAAAAAAATTGTGCTGTCACAAACTCAGAGCCGTGCACTCAAGACATTAGTCGGAAACCGAGTGGCATGCATTCAGGAGATATCCTTGCCTCATTAGTGGGGTTATGTTAAATCAGAAGAGAATCCTGCAGATATCCCAACTAGAGGATTAACACTTAGTGAGTTGGAGATTTCAAAGACATGGTGGAATGGACCAGAATTCGTGCAAAAACCAAAGGAATGTTCGCCGAAGAAGCAGGTCATGCCAACTGAGGCCATCAAGGACGTCAACAAAAAGAAAGCAGGAAAAGCACGGTGAGGAACAGAGACTTCGTACCTAGCGATGGTACAACACAATGGCAACTGGCGGCTAAGCCCTCTTCATTTTTCTAGTTGGCTTCAGCTCAAACGGATGCATACCTGGGTGACACGCTTCATCCGAAACTGTAGGAATCCAGACTTCAAGAATTCTGGCGAGCTTACGGTTGCATAGAATCAAGACGCAGAATTCTTTGTCATTGTAGACGTCCAAGAGCTGGCCTTCTCGGACGAAATGAAGCAGCTAAGAAATTGTAAGCTTTTGTCTTCTCATTGCAAGCTAATTTCGTTGAATCCATTCATAGATGAGGGTGGAATATTGCGTGCTAACAGCAGACTGGTAAAAGCTGATTATCTTGCTTACAATTTATGCTTTCCAGTGATTATGCCAAGAGGAGAATGGGAAACAAAACTTCTGGTTCGATCATATCATGTAAGAGCAGGCCATGCTGCTGGACCAAACCAAGTCCTTGATTCCCTTTCGGAAAGATTTTGGGTTACAGAGAGGAAATTCAGCATGTAGAGAAGGAATGTGTTCTCTGCAGGCGAAGGAAAGCCAAGACAGCTACCCAAATCATCGTGCCTCTTCCACAAAGCAGATTGTCATTCACACAACAAGCATTTTCGAGGACGGCTTGTGACATTGCTGCGGGCTTTATAACTGTTCAAGGGAGAGGGCGAAAACGGCTGAAGGGGTATTTTCTTTCTTATTTACCTGCTTGTTGTCCCGTGAAGTTCACCTATAAATGGCATACGGTTTGGATACAGACAGCCGGCGCGGTCACCCGAAAGAAATAATCTCTGACAATAGCACTAAATTTTTCGGAGCAGAACGACAGCTCCGTGAACTCATTGAAGCCCTTGTCTCCGAGAAAATCCAGCGGTCTGGAGCCGACGCAGGCATCACAAGGCATTTCAATCCTCCCCTGGCCCCAAATTTTAGAGGGGTCCACGAATCAATAATAAAGACAGCAAAGAGCGCAGTGGATGAAAAGCTCAGAAATGCTGAGGTCACTGATGAAGAACTCCTTACAGTATTCACAGCTGCAGAGAATATATCAATCCTCATCCTCTAACTTACCAGTCGCCAAGACAGAGAAAATCGTACACCATGAAAGGGTGGACGAATATCTAGACACCATCTGTAGAATAGCTGCCAACCAAGATTAAATAGCCCTTCCTCCCCAAGAGACTAACTGCATCCCACCAGATGCCAACCTGGCATTTCAAGGTTTCGGGAATGCTACGTATTATCTCGAGCTTAATTGTACTACGTCTCATCACAAATGGCGCAGTGACAATGTCTTAGATATTTTGCTCTTTTTTTTTAGCTAAGTACGTAAATGGGCCAAAAATGTTACAAGACATACTTGCTTCATAAATTTAAGCTTACCTTACACAAGGCTTTTATTCAGGCTTCATTCTTTTATTGAGGGAGGTGGTGGACTGTGATTCTGCGTATTCGCAAATAGAGAAGTAACCCACTGGGTACTTCCAATGTGTTGTTTCTCGATTAAAAGTAGATGACCCTCTCACTGAACCTTTTCACCTAAATGTCTTCAACCAAACGTTGATTGGTTCCCAGTTGTACTTTTAAATGTCACTGGTACTCACTGGTGCCCAGGCTAAAAATTGATTTCCAATGGATAATCTCGATTGGTCTGAAGTTCAAAAATTGAACAGATAACAAAACCCACTAGTGCTAAAAATACAACCAATTTTGTGAAAATGATAGGATTTTATGAATGATAGATTTATGCTGTAATATGCTTTGATGGTGGTATTTTTTCACGTCTGGAAAATATTACCGGTGTAATAACCCAAAACGGGGATACGGAGGGTACATGATTTGCTACTATCGACAAAAATTTGGAAAAGAGAATACTAATAAAAATTTAAGCCAACATTTCATATTAACATCGACAAGAAAAATTGCAAACACAAATTTCAGGGGTAAGAAATCGTACTAGTGCTCAAGCATCACCAGCACTGGTCCAAATCCCTCACTTGCTAACGATTACTTTGAAATCGACTCAACTCCAACATCTCTTGGACTCCTTGAAAATGTAAAGGATTCATTGACAATGGCGGCAAGTCAAAGATTATTCAGTTCCTTAAGAATATTAACTAAATCAAGTCAACTCGATGATGAATCGGTTTCTCAGTAATTTGAACGATTTACTCAATCATCAACGAAAACCGTAATTAATAGCTTTTAACGAATTAATCGATTTCTTAACGATCGATTGTCAACTACGACTTGTGTAAATCGAGTTTTTTTCGTCTCCCGTTTTTCACCTTTTTTTATCGAAGCTCCCAAGCTTGTCTTTTTTTCTCTCAAGATGATTGTCGCCAATGACCAGAATTTTTTGAAGAGATCAGTCCTTCACCTTTATCACCACTGCAAATTATCCACTTAAATGGTTCTTTTGCGTGGTCAGACCAATTGTCAACATCTGTCAAAATGAATAAAAGACAATGTACTGTCAAGTGGGTTTCTGTGGTGTGAATGGAAAAAGTTAAAAAAAGTTTCAAAACTCTTTGACAGTGGATAATGCTCTCTTAACGCTCTTTCTAAATTATATTAGAGTAAGAGAAATGGAGGTTGGCCACCAAAGCGTTACAAAGCCAAGGCATTTCTGGTCAACTATCGGCGTTCCCCTATCACTGAAAATAGTAAAAACATTGTGTGCACTGGTTGCCAAGATCAAGATTTAGAGCTTTGTTTAAAATTAAAGGAACAAACATCCCTCCTTTTTCCTTGACAAATATGTAAACAAAATTCTCAGCTGGAATAATCAAGAGTTGAAAGTTTTGCAGAAGTTTCTCGTGTTTTTTTATCGAAGGTCTTTTGTTGCTGTTTCTCAGCGTGTTTTCAAATTCTGAATCTCTGTCAATTTAGTTTTGGAGGAAAAAGAATATCCAACGTTCCAAGGTATGGACGGTTTCCTTTTCTTGTTTTGCTAAAAATGTTATTGAATTGTGTTGATTGATATGGGATTGTTCGCTTGAGATTTTCCTTTAAATTTTAGTTTTGGGACTTCCTGGTGTAGTATCAACAAGAAAATGGATATTTCATTTTGCTTTGCTGTCACTTAATCTTGATCGCTACTTTATTCAGATAGATTGGCATCACATCCATTAAACAGAATTATTAGTTTATAGCCAATCACCATCAGTAGGAGTACTGTACAACAAGAATTTTGTATTTAATTGAATCCGTGCCTGCTTGTTTTTGTTTGGGTTCTAAGTATTGCAATAAACAGATACAAATTTGTTTCTATTCGGACCTCACTTTTATTTGCCCAGGTCTGTTTTGATTGCAATAGTTCCAATCGCAAGACACAAAATGCATAAACAATATGACCAATTCGAGAGAAATATCTCCTGTTTTGTGTTTCCTAATTTTACACTCAGCTACACTAATAATTTGAAGTTAACAATTATTGATATATAGTACAACTGCCTTTGAAAATTGAAATGACATTCCTTTTTTTTTTTGAATGTGGGAAATACAAAACTTCATCACCCAGTTAATTCTATTAGTGGACCAATATGTAGACAAAAAAAAACCAACAGAAATTTACGTCCTTTGTTTATTTTTTTACGGTAGATCATTCAATTATTTTTTTCTAACAATGCTCAATGTTCATGTGTTATTTGAGAGTGAAAGCGTTGAAAAAGTGCAAAATGATAAACGATACCGCTTTCAATTATTTTTTGTGTGGTCAATCAGAACGGTGTGGAAACTTCAAAAAGAATTTCCGCGTTGTTTTAATTATGTTTCAGCACCTATCAATCATAATATTTATTCGCATCAACAAGTTTTGGGGCAAGAAAAGGGTTTGCACAACAGAAAAATAGTTTGTGTCTGGACTTCCTTGCTCGTTTTTCTCAATTGCTCAGTAAACACAAGTTCATGTTACTTTGAAACGGTTAATCCAGCTTCGTCGAAACCCTATTTTCATTCACTTCCGAGGTGAGTAGAAAAGGTGCAAAACGTGATTTTTTCTTGTTCTTGCTTGATTCCTTCGTGAAATAGGTAACATGATCCTTCAAAGATCATTTTTTTTTACTCACTCAAATCACAATTTGTACTGTTGATGATTGTCCTGGACTCCGCGTCCGGATGCTGCCTTCTTGTTCAGGACCTTTTTAACCCTTGCAGTACTAAACAAAGAGTGTGTAAAAGATAGAAAAGGGATTATCGAAATGCTAGCCAATCAGGACTTTACAATTAAGACATCAAATTACTTTTAGCTCAATGCACGGCTGCTACTACCATCACATTGAAGAATGTTCATTCCTTTTTATTTAGTTTATTCCTTGATAAGTGAATGGACGCCATGGGTTTCATTAATCGCCGACGTGTATGGTTACCATGGAAACTCCTTGTGCAAGACACCAAGTATTCATGTCATACAGATTAGCTTTGTTGACATAGCTAGTGTCCCATTAATCACAAATTCCTAAGAGTTATGGGTCACCCAAGAGTACTTACTTGATGTCTTTTAGTTTGGAATGATGATGTAATGGATAAATTTACATTGTAAATTGTGTATGTAAGAGAGTGGTTCACTTGTATAACACTTGTGTAACAGTCGAGATTACAGACGCACCTCGTGTTCAGGTGTCGTATTCGAGAATGTCTGGCTTTTCAAACACATATTGTGTTGCGTCCGTTATGGTAATTTACATTTAAACTTGTAGTTTCGTTTTTGCCTTAAAGTTGGGTGTATGCCCTCTCTTTTTTTTCCCTCTCTCTGGTTTCCTGTGAGTACTGCGGCTCTTTTCAGCAATGCAGCACCACATGTTCCAGGATATGTAAATATCTTTCCATAATATGTAAAATATAAAAAAAAAATTGAGAAAAAGGTCTCCCCAGAAGATGAGAATAAAAAGACCCAAAAATAATTTAAAAAAACGAATCAAAATCATAAATCATTCTTAAAAAATCAATCCTCCATTTCCCCCCTGTTTGTTTGTTTCTTTGTCTTTGTCTTGCGCGCGCGCAATGACCCCATTCTGCTCTCTTCTCTGCCTATCGGAGTTTTCAATGATTAACTGGTGGACGTCATTTTTGATTCTTGAACCCAATGGCTCCCCCGTTTGCCACTGTTTACCAGGGTAGACGTATGAGAAAGATCCGTATTGAAAACACCGCGTTCTTCTTTTCGCGCAAGCTTGAGTTTTACTCATCGATACGTAACAATCGCACTGCTCATTCGAATTCCTATTCTGATACTTGCTTTCCTGGTGACCAAAATCGTAATTGTTGTTGAAGATCCGATGTCTTCGATGCGCGGTTCAGATAGAGAAATAAGTAAAACTCTAATCTAGAGGACTGTATACCCATCTTTTCATTAATAACCATTCAATAAAACACTAATGCGCCAAATTATACAGACTCATTACAATCAAAAGCAGGGAAACACACAATCAAAATATAGTACAAACAATAGTAAATCTAAAATATCTACGTAAATAAGACACGTAGCACGACCACAATCGTGCTGTTCCCGGTGACTCACGTCGATCAGCCTGTTTTCGGTAAATAGTGATTCCCCTACTAACCCATACCGATAATTATCTCAAACAGCGCAGAAAAAATATGGATAATTCCCCAACAAGTGGTTCAATTTTTTTAATCAAAGGTTTTTACCACCATGAATATTAAAAAGTATATAAAAGTACTAAAGTTGCCCTAAAATGTACTTGGACTGACTCAAACAGCACATCTATGTGCAACTAACTACGGTAACTAGCCCCAGTCCTTCTTTAAGGCGACGCTTTCCCTGAGCGACCATCCTCCTTAGCCCCATCAACGACCAAGGTCTGGTTTAATTATAAAACCAGTGCAAAGTCAAGTTCCATAATTTTATAAAATAGCTTTCGTTAAGGTCAATTAAACTCTTTTCATAACTTCACTTTTTTACTGTTAAAGCAATTAAACATCGACTATAATATTAATACGATTTTTTGACGTTGATGAACTACCTACTATTGCGCAACCAGAGGCGCACAATTCGAAAAAATACGAGATAGCGGAAAATGTGACCAAAACTTCAAAAATGGTAGAAAACTACAAAATATCGACCTACTCTGTTTTCAGTTAAAGGACGAAAAAAAAGAATAGACAAAGATTATTAATATTTTTGCGAAACATACCTCACACCTCTCTGTAGCGGACACTTTTTCCCGGTCCCGATGGTGTCCGCTATACACAGGTTTCACTGTAATACGATTTTTTTACGGTGATGAACTACCTACTATTGCGTAATCAGAGGCGCACAATCCGAAAAAATACGAGATAGCGGAAAATGTGACCCGAACTTCAAACATGGTAGAAAACTACAAAATATCGACCTACTCTGTTTTCAGTTAAAGGACGAAAAAAAAGAATAGACAAAGATTATTAATATTTTTGCGAAACATACCTCACACCTCTCTGTAGCGGACACTTTTTCCCGGTCCCGATGGTGTCCGCTATACACAGGTTTCACTGTAATACGATTTTTTGACGGTGATGAACTACCTACTATTGCGTAATCAGAGGCGCACAATCCGAAAAAATACGAGATAGCGGAAAATGTGACCCGAACTTCAAACATGGTAGAAAACTACAAAATATCGACCTACTCTGTTTTCAGTTAAAGGACGAAAAAAAAGAATAGACAAAGATTATTAATATTTTTGCGAAACATACCTCACACCTCTCTGTAGCGGACACTTTTTCCCGGTCCCGATGGTGTCCGCTATACACAGGTTTCACTGTAATACGATTTTTTGACGGTGATGAACTACCTACTATTGCGTAATCAGAGGCGCACAATCCGAAAAAATACGAGATAGCGGAAAATGTGACCCGAACTTCAAACATGGTAGAAAACTACAAAATATCGACCTACTCTGTTTTCAGTTAAAGGACGAAAAAAAAGAATAGACAAAGATTATTAATATTTTTGCGAAACATACCTCACACCTCTCTGTAGCGGACACTTTTTCCCGGTCCCGATGGTGTCCGCTATACACAGGTTTCACTGTAATACGATTTTTTGACGGTGATGAACTACCTACTATTGCGTAATCAGAGGCGCACAATCCGAAAAAATACGAGATAGCGGAAAATGTGACCCGAACTTCAAACATGGTAGAAAACTACAAAATATCGACCTACTCTGTTTTCAGTT
>RDPX01000099.1:1521558-1553467 GCA_003991215.1 Morbakka virulenta | reverse complement strand
ATTACAATTTCATCATCGTGTAAATTCAGTATATTTTCTTCCTTTACTCTTGATTCAAAAATGTTTATAGTTTAATTTTGAAAAAATACTTCGTCCGAGTCGGAAAAAACAAAACGAATCAGCGCGATTCCATCCCTTGTTGAAAGTGCTCGAGGTGACCCAACATATCTCATTCACAAGGTAGCAAAGATCGAACTTTTTTTGACAGAACCATTGTTTAGTTGATACAGGCAATTTATACCCCGTATCACATAATACGGTATTAGCAGCGCTACAGAGGGGACAAAGTGTAACAGGAGGCCCAGAGAAAAAACAGGTGAGAAAAACCATTCTGCACTGAAATTGGTGTCGATGTCGTGCCAGGGTCTATATTGCCTTGACCACTACCTTGAATACAATGGCCTGTTAATGTAGTATTTTCATCTTTAGTAGTCCGGTGAATAATTTGTTACATGACTAACACTTGAAGATGTACTTTTTTTTTTACTTGCTTTTCATTAAATTTGTTCTCGTCCTTTACCGATATTTAAATCTAATAGTATTTTTATGTCGTTTACAATGTTTCTTAAAATAATGAGTAATATCCATTTCTTAAAGCATTGAGTTTTTGGTAGTCAGTCCCTATAATTTGTTTAATTTCATTAAGTTTAACCTCAATTTCATTATAATATAATGATCAATTACGCACTTGATTCTCAGTGTAATAGATTCTCAAACAAATGTCGCAGCACAAGCATCATTATTAAAAAACGTAATAGAAAAAGAACCAGTTAAAAATCCTGTTGAGGATTGCTAGCTTTTTTTACTTCCTTCTCGGGTTTTTCTTATATGGTTAGTTATAAGAACTGTCATAAGAATTCCACCAATGGAGATTCCACTCACTTTTTCTACTTCTGAGAATGTTTTTTCATTGTGCACATTGAAGAGATCAGGGAACATAACACAACCCTGTCTTACACCTCGTATTATTTTAACAAATTTATCCACCTTTGCATCAAAACGTGCCCCGATGGTTTGATCCCAATACAAATTTCTGATGATTTTCAGGTTTTTAACATCATCCCATTTCCGAGATGGAGTAAATTTTTCAAAAATTTTCCACAGATGACATTCTTTTTCCTACCCCTCACGCCGCATATTAATTTTTAAGTAATCTTCCACCCAAGACAATTTTTTGTGGAGGTACTTTGGCAGGAAAGAAGAAAATATCTTGATTAAAATTTGAATATCACGATTATCACAGATGATATATTGTTTTGTTTAAGTCGATTTTTGACTTCATTTTTTCATTTTTGATTTCATTTGTTGAGAGAATTCTTCCAGACAGCAAAACCATGTCTGTGTTGGAATTTGAAAAGATACAGCACAGGAAAACTAGGTCAACATCTGTGTGGATTGCTTTTGTCAGATTACTCTGAGGAAGTCCAGTCACTGCAAAATATATAAATTAATGCATGTCATGAAAGTTTCAATACTGTTTATGTTTGTATGTACCCGAAAATCACTTGCTGGCAACATAAGCCTGGTTTTCTCAGGCAGTATCAGAATCATTTATCAATGTCCTTTCCACATGAGTGATTTCGTAACCAGAAATGAGCAGAAGAAGCAAACCTTGTTTTATTACCTTTGCTTTAATACATTGAACTTGTCAACGGCTGTGGTCTAAATATGATAAAAAGATCTGCTTTTATTGTTATGATTAATATATATTGTACAATAATCCTTCCTTTTCAGACCCCAAGAAGCTACTGAAACAACAACAGTGTCCATACTTCCTTAACTATTTCTTGAAATTGATGTAGTTCAGCTTCAGCCTGGTTTTCTCATGCTGCATTGGCTGTCAGGTGTTTACCATCTGACAGATGATCTGTCAGATGGTAAACAGCAACCTGTATTAGTGTATAGCTTATGATATGACAGTAAAACACACATGTATACACATGTACAGGCTTGATGACAAACATACCCTACTTTTCAACACTGGCTTACTACATCATCTCTCATAATCTGTTGAGCGATAATCTTATTTATGCATAGCACCGATCTACAAGCTAAGGCAGGCTTGTCACCGTTTCTGATAGTCGTCACTTCCCTACTACAGTACAGTACTAGTCTTTTCTCACGGCCTATCCTACTGACCTACTGACCTAAACTGAATCCAAAGTCTTTCGATCAGGCCCTGGTTGTGTAATCTGAGTCTGCAAGCGCTAAAGTTCAGAGAGTCAATTGAAAACTAATTACAGCCTATATCTGACAATGTATGATACACTTACACAGCTTTACATTTGCAATATCCTTCTGTCACCGTCTTTGACTCTTCGTCTGTAGTAAGACACACACGATGCATTCCTCGGTTTTGTGCTGACTTCGAAAACCCCAGTGCGCACTTGACGTAGAGTATTAACCTTCAATAGCTCATTCATTGTCTTTTTCTTCTAGATATAGGTAGTTTTACGTAATTCGTATTTACTTATTGACCTTGCTCATTCAATCGCAAAGAAATCGTCGTATATCATGCAATTTAGCAAGATGGAACTGTAAGCACTAAGCACAACCCTTTCTGATTCTTTCTAAGTAATTGTGACTGGCTTTCGGTTTATCGTTTTCAAATTAGTGTTTTATTGTAGAGAAATCCAGTCCAAGGCAATGTGTTACTAAGTGTAGTCGATTGTCGATCTGGAAGATATACGATGAGCCGAAATGAGTCGTTCCTTTTTTTATTAAATCTGCTTCGAAGAAAAAGAACTGGCAAGAAGAGAACAGTAGAATTCTCTTTCGGTCGCACTCACATCAAAAATGGCATTAGTGTTGTTCTGAATTCTCACAGCATTAAGATACTGCTTTCGGCTGTATAAACCGGTTCTCTGGAGCTGCCTCAGTGTGGGTTTGTACGGCAAATACGTTTCCGATATGTCGTCTGAAAGACAGGCTAAAATACACGAAGCAATGTTTGTCTGTCTCGAAATGGTGCAGCGATGCGCATGCACCTCGGCAGGCGAAGCAAGATGTGCGCGTTAATTCAAAGAACAAACGTCCCGCCTTTTCCTTGACAAATATGTAAACAAAGTTCTCAGCTGGAATAATCAACAGCTGAGAGTTTTGCAGACGTTTCTCGTGTTTGTTTTTTATGGAAAGTCTCCTGGTGCTGTTTCCGAGCGTGTTTTCAAATTCTGAATCTCTGTCAATTGAGTTTTGGAGGAAAAAGAATATCCCACGTTTCAAGGTATGGACGATTTCCTTTTCTTGTTTTGCTAAAAATGTTATTGAATTATATTGATTGGTATGGGATTGTTCACTTGAGATTTTCCTTCAAATTTTTGTTTTGGGACTTCCTGGTGTAGTATCAACAAGAAAATGGGTATTTCGTTTTGCTTTGCTGTCACTTAATCTTGATCGCTACTTATTTCGGATAGATTGGCATCACATCCATTAAACATTTTGTAGAATTATTAGTTTATAGCCAATCACCATCAGTAGGAGTACTGTGCAACGAGAATTTTGTGTTTAATTGAATCCGTGCCTGCTAGTTTTTGTTTGGGTTCTGAGTATTGCAATAAACAGATACAAATTTGTTTCTATTCGGACCTCACTTTTATTTGCCCAGGTCTGTTTTGATTGCAATAGTTCCAATCGCAAGACACAAAATGCATAAACAATATGACCAATTCGAGAGAAATATCTCCTGTTTTGTGTTTCCTAATTTTACACTCAGCTGCACTAATAATTTGAAGTTAACAATTATTGACATATCGTACAACTGCCTTTGAAAATTCAAATGACATTCCTTTTTTTTTGCAATGTAGGAAATACAAAACTTCATCACCCAGTTAATCTTATTAGTGGGCCAACATGTACACACAAAAAACCCCAACAGAAATTTACGTCCTTTGTTCATTTTTTTATGGTAAATCATTCAATTATTTTTTCCAAGAATGCCCAATGTACATGTGTTATTTGAGGGTGAAAGTGTGATAAATTATGCACTTGAACTCAAGTCAAACAATAGTTGTCTCGACGCAAAATGATGGATGATACGGCTTTCAATTATTTTTGTATGGCCCATCAGAACGATGTGGAAACTTTAAAAAGAATTTCTACGTTGTTTTAAAAAAAATTCCATGTTTTGGAACAAGAAAAGGGTTTGCATCAGAGAAAAATAGTTTGCTTCTGGAAAAATGGATTTTTCTCTTCCTTGTTCGTTCCTCTTAGTTGCTTAGTAAACACAAGTTTAAGTTACTTTGAAACGGTTAATCCAGCTATGTCGAATCCGATTTTCAATTCAATTATTAATACATAAGAAAGTAATGGCTTTCCAGGGGCAGATACAGGATTTTAAAGATGTTAGTCGAAATATTTGGCTAAAAAATGCCCCTCACCATGGTTGGGGAAAAATGTGATTTGTAGATTGGCTGAAAACGCTATGGAGGCCATTTTAAAGTCATTTTCTGAGTCATAAAATGATTTATAAAACTTTAAAAAACTTACAATTTTCTTCAAAATACACTTAAATAAAACCTGGTTTACATCAGTGACGCACGAGAAAAGTTTATGTGAAGGGTTTTTGGCTGATGTAGACTCAAAGCTTAAACACAAGCATGTAGTACAAGAAAAAACAGCACGTCAAAGTAAAATGAATATAGATGCCCAGCCTTATTTACTTTTTTCTGTGATAAAAATGATCAGAAAATAGGAAAATGCCTTTGTGATGTTTTGACAAAAATACTTTTCAGATACAAGCTAATACTAATTTTACGGGTTGATTGTTTGTTCGTCACTAAAAGTCACTAAAAGTCACTAAAACAAACCAAAACAAAACAAAACCCCTTAACCTAAGTACCACAACAGTTTTGATACCATCTGGAATATCTCTTTCGACAACGATATCGCGTCTCACAGATTTCTCATATATTAGCAGTCTGTACAGTCTTTATGCAGTTAACACTCCAGGTATGTTTACTTTTTCTAATATCCTTTTTTTGATCACGTGTAATTCTGCAACAGAATTTTTTTCTAACAACGACTTCACAACTTCAAGATCTATCTTCACACTGTGTCGCATGCACGTCATCTTTCTACTAAAAAAACTTATCACGAAATGTGGAGCAATCCGTTTCATCTTTTTTTTCAACAACAATACGGGAGCTATGAAACAAAAATGAATCTGTTGGAGTACTTGATTTGTAAAAGCATAATATACATTGACAAATTTACCCCCGCCTTGGTTCGACAATAGAAAAACAATTGACGTACTTCAAGTACTTCGCTACGCGTGGGTTGTTTCAATTACTATTGAAACAACCTATTGAAACAAAAACAAACTATTGAAACAACAATATTGAAACGTCAACATCCAAAACCAGCCCAAAAAATTAAAAATGGAATACCATTTACCCCCGTTTACCAACTAAAGAGGACTTTGGACGATTTTCACTGTCACAAGTTACGCCTGCTGGGCGAATTCTGCAGGGCGGAATGGAAAGTGAATTCTGCGATTACATGATACCGAAGATGAACCTTTGTGATGATTTGTAACACGATGATTAGAAGTTAGCACATTTTGTACAAAAGTTTCGCTGTTCCTTTGACTGCCCGCCCAACTACTAGTTGCTGCTAAAAAGTTGTAAGTCGACTTGACTAACATGACGTATCCTGTATCCGCCACTGCTTTCTAAGGATTTTAAAAATATTTTCATTCACATCCGTGGTGAGTAGAAAAGGTGCAAACGTGATTTTTCAATGTTCTTGTTTGATTTCTTCGTCAAATAGCTCACAAGGTCCTTCAAAGATCAGATTTTTTGACTCGCTCAGGTCATAATTTCTACTATTGATGATAATCCCGGACTCCGCGTCCGGCCGCTGCTTTCTTGTTCCAGACTTTTGGACCTTGAAGTTTTAAATAAAGACAGGGCCCGCGAGAGCGGGGGTGGCGGGAAGGGCATGGCCCCTTCCCCAATATTTTTCCAACTAATGAATTTTTTAAAAATCGTAATGAATGTTTCAATCCAGTTTTTAAAAGGATAATATACAAGCAAATATTTTCAGTTTGATCTTCTGTTGATTTCATTACTCTATTGACATTTTATGAATATTATTTGATAACGAATTCATTCCATCGAATTCATTTCATTTTGTATTCGCATAATAGTATGGCGTTCTAAATAGAACGTTCTAAATGGAACGTCATGCATAATAGCTGTTATTTCGGAAAAATTTGTGTTTGCATTTCACTGTGGGTTCTGAGTTAGATGTTGAAGCACGCAGAATGACAGAAAATATTAAGAGTAACAGAAAATGAGTACAAAGCGAGTGACAGATTTTTTTTAAACGAAGTAATGAAAGACAAAACAAAGAAAGTAATGTACGAGAACAAGAAAAAGCCAATGTGAAAGACGAAATAACATCCAGCTATCGTCGTCAAAAATACAGGTCAGTGTAGAACAAGAAGAAAATAGCGTTGAACAGCAAATAAGTTATGAACAATTTCCACCGCCTTCAAACTTTTCTTTTCCAAAAACGAAAGCAGACACAAGAAGACTGGTTTGAGCAATACCCATGATTGCATTACAACACAAAGCGACTTAATGGATTTTTTAAGTTTTTCTACGTTGCTTTATTTTTATTGCTTTTTTTCTGATGCCTTTGCAGCTTTTGGTGGTAGTCTGAACTTCAATCTTTTTTCTAATGTAAAAGATTTGATTAGGTAAGGTTCTCAGGTTAAAATTCAAATGGGGCTAAATGATCTTTCTTTTCTTTTTTTTTATATATATATCCAACGATCCATCCATCCATTGTTTATAGTTGGCCTTTTTCCATCTGTCGTTGGGTTACCGACTTTTAACCAATTTTTGTTTTCCATCGTGTTCTATCCTATGCATCTTCATTTTTAAGGCCGATCTGTCAGGCATCTTTTTCCATCTTGTCTCTCCACCTCACTGGAGGTTTACCTCGTCCTCTTCTACCTTCCGTATAATAACTACAAACATCTAAAACAGAGAACAATACTATCACACATGGACGGTTTCTATCCGCTTCCAATTGTCTTCAATACACAGAAGACATAAGAATATAAAAATTATGACGAATGCGCAAAAGAGCTGGAATTGAGCAAATAAAGTGAAGTCGGACCTAATACGTATGGAGAGCAAGGAAGATACACACATTTGGAGAAACATTGACAGACCATTCACTTGTCGCATACCGACAGACACCACCTGTACACTTGCACACACTAGCGGACATATGTACATACACTTCCGTATTTCTGGATTTCTTCAGTCATTAGTGCCAAATGACCCCATTTTCTCACACTACTCTGAAACAAATCTTTTTATAAATCATATTTCTTTGTTTGACAAAGCTTGTAAGGTATGGATGGAAATATGGAAGATCTATCTTTTGGGAGATAAACGAAATTGGAATTTAACCCGGAGGGCTCCCTAGCACATGCACGGTAGATAAATGTGAATGAACCTCACTCAGTTTCGTTCCAATGACCGTGGCTGAAAAATGATGCCGCCAGGACATTTGCGGCCTGAGAACCCTAGATTAGATTTCTTTGCCAAGAAAATCGCCGGCCACACCATTGAAGGGTATTTACAATTTCTATTTTACGTTTAGAAACGATTCTCTACTTTGCCACTATTGCCGAACTCAAGAAGGTAAAGGTAATCTTCGATATCAAGGAAAGAAAGAGGCGAGGTTTTTCAAGTAGGAAAAAGGCTCAAAAGTGCTTTACAGAGTACAAAGCACTGCTTGTCACCGTATTGCAGCTTCCTATCATTTAGTTATTTCAGAGTGCGAGGCCCATTGTTTGTGAGAAAATTTACGAGAGCTTCTCCATTTGTGTTGCGTTTGCCTGTACTGTATGACCCCATACAGGATTGTAATCCAGCAGCGATATCACTACGCAAATCAACTCTTGTATTAGGGGGGGACTTTTCTCTCACAAAAACGACCCACCACACACACATGCCTCATCACCTCCTTTTCAATACGAACCCCCCATTATTGCCATCCTCATTTTTCACAATTACACGGAATTCATCTCCATAGCCATAGTTTTTTATCTACTCTCCAAAAAAAGCAAAAAAAAACCATTACATTACATTACACTATATTACATTTACATCACATTACATATTATTTCCCATGAGAGTGTACGTGTACTAATTTGCGTATGAACTCTCAAGGACGTAGCTGGCGCCAGAATATATTCAGCTGTCGTTCACTGTTAGTGTACATACTTAAATTTTATGTATACGACAAGTGCTTGCTAGGTCATTTCGAGATAATACCACCAGGGTACAAAAGCCGAAAACTTTTGTCGAAGACTTTTGTAAATATTTCTACAAAAGTTTTCGGTTTTTGTACCCTGGTGGTATTAGACCTAGCAAGCTCATATTTAATATAGCATTACTGAAAGAAATCGGGTACACAAAAAACTTGCCAAAAGCGTCATAAAACTTTGTCTTAATACTGGTTTGAACAAAGTCACACGAATTAATTTAACACTGTTCTTACAATCGTCACTCAGTGTGTTGGAATTGCAACTTCTCTAAAGTTGTGTTTTAAGAAAATTCTAGTTCAAACACTCAAACCATGTTAACAATTACTCAGCTGAAAGACAGAATCGAGAAAGGTAATAGAGATATGAGGAGCTTGATTGACGAATGTTTGTTAGTCACCAGCGATTATATCTCTCAAAATTTAAGCAGGGACATACAGAATATTGCTGATGTTAATATTGATGACGTTTCTGTAAAGCTGGACAGCTGCACTACCATTATAGACAATTGTAAAAAGTTGTTAGCGATAGTGAAGAAGCAGAGGACACGAGAGGATGAGTTGACCTGTACTATAGCTGCTGAAATGAAGAAGCAAGAAAGAAAGGAGCATGTAAAACGCCTAAATGATAGCCTCCGTACATCATCACCTCTGAGGTTAATACTTGAGTATACTATCGATGCTTTCTCAAGTATGTATTAAATTTTCATAATAGTTGTTGATACAAATAACTAGGTAAGTTCATATGTACTCTAAGTGAGCTCCTCTTTTCCTCATCTTTCAGAACTGGTCGCAATACAACTGAAGCAGGTGATATGGAAGCTACAAAGTCAGTGGAACCGAAATAAAAAATAACGATATACGTGTATTGTATATGTGCTTGGTGTACATGTGTTAAACATTTATAAACTTTTTGATTGTCCTATTGAAAATCCTATGTATTCTTTAAAGAAGACAATTGCTAAGTAAGTTTTTGTCTTAGTCCTTCCTAATTTTCTTTCATTAACTTTTTTCACCTCAACCTCAACCTAGATTCGCTGAGAACTAGGAGACTTTAAATTATTCCGAGCCTTTGCCTAGAAATTCAGATACTAGTTTATGTTGGATCGCCTGCGTTTCAGTTAATACAAGTTCATGGCCGCGTTTCGCATAATTTTTGTCAATGTATTTATCCTTACCAGAGGAGTCGCGGTATTTAATACGAAGACGAGTCCCATTGTCTGTATTATTAAATTTCCCCCTTTTCATTTCTTCCATTCTCTTGTCTAAGTCAACAATTTTGTAATTAAATGTAATTGGCTCCTTTTCTTTAATTTTTCCGGGTTTGTTGACACAATCAAGATACATGTTGATGTATTTATTTTCTATTGCTTCCAATTCTGCCTTACTACGACAAGGGGCATTACATAATAATTCAATATTTCCATTGCATTGGTATACTGGACTTTTTGAATCGCTCTTATGTTCTTCGAACCGTTTTTTAAGACTGTTTACCGTAGACCCAATAAACATTTGCTCCTTTTCTCCCTTCTTGAACATAATGCGATATATCTTGCCTGTGTGATATTCAGTTTTAAATGGTTCCATTGAGAGAACCTTTTTCTCTTTTACACCATATATACTAGCCGTTTTTCCTATCTGCAAATATTCATACCTAGTAGTTCTACCCAACGCAGTGTATATCTCCTTTTTATCCATAAGTTTAGTGTCATATATACAGTATGGTTCCTTTATTGTACCTCCCTGATATTTGTAAACAGTAGTACAGAATGCTAATTTGAATAGTTAGCAAATTCTATTTGTCCGAATGATTCCTTCCCTATTTGTACGCGAGAACTGTCTATATCCTTAATAGTGAAAACCTGTGAGTTATAAATTTCTTTCTCCTTTAAATTTACTTCACAGATGACTGGCATGCCCTTAGTTACATAGTATGTCCCTATACAATGCTTGAATTTTATTTCATATTTTGGGTTTCCAAATTCATTAGCGAATCGATCTGAACATTGTTTATTTACGCGATCTTTTGTTTTATTAAAATAACAAATGTTTATGTATGTATTTTTTATTCCGTTTAGCTTATGTCCCTTTACACTACCCCCGTTTAATAGACTCTTTAATAATTTGTGTTTCAACGTCATATCGAGAACACCCTTCTATTTATTCTAATTCTGTTATATTTGGACACATTTCTCTGACTCCGAACGAATTAGTATAGTCAAATGTTTGAGAGTCAACTGGGTCACATTGATTAGGGTCACCGAATAAGTATACTTTAATCCTATATTTACAAAAGGCTTTTTAAGTAGAGTAATCCACTTATTCGGCAAGATTGAAAATTCGTCAACAAAGACACGTCGTCCTTGCAACAATTCAATATGTTTTTTACCCCCTTTTTCATTACTGAAATATGAATCAAATGTTCATACGTTTAATACTCCATTCGATCGTTTCCGTATGCTATCACAGGCCTTATTCGTAAAGCAAAATATAAGGTCATCTTCTTTGGCCATTTCCAGTAGTTTTTTTAGTTTTACCACTGCCGGGAATTCCGAAATAAATATGATCATCCCCTTTACTACTTTTTACAAAGGACATTGGCTCTCTATTTATACTGTAATGACCAATTGGTATAGAGGCATATTTTTCCTGAAATAAGGAACCTATTTCTTCTATTTTGAATGGGGTTTCTTCCTTAAGTCATTTGCCATGGCCCAAATCCCCCTTATATATTGCCCCCTCCCCTATATACACGTGACACAATCAGTACTCAAGGATGCTATTGGACCATGACTGCTGAGGTCGCGACAAGCGTCTATTAACTTCAATGAACCAATACTTATAACATGTCGCCAAATACTCGCATTATTTTCTAATTTCATTGTTTCGGCGTGTCTTTTAAAAATATATAATTTTGGTTGATCAGTATAAATTTCGTGGACAGTACATTTCGTATTTTTGTCACTATCCAACCATGCGCTATTACGGAATCGAAGCTACTAGTAATAAATCCATTGTTAGTCTTATTTGTTTTAGTGCCATTACTTCCGATAAAACGGTTGATTAATTCTTTTCCTATTCGAGGACCGAATTCATTGTAACAGTAAGAAATAAAGTCCTTAAATGTTTCGCTTCCCAATTTTCTTTGTGCCACCAATTCATGGGTAATATTTTCATTTCCTACGTAACCATATTCCAATAGCTTTGAAACGAATGCGTGACTAGAAAATGCATTTGGTAACATTACGGGGTCTCCATTGTAGGTATTAAATGGCAATGTAACGTCTTATAAAAAGTATTCACCACAAACAATTGGTCCATTTTTGTAAGGTACAATAGAGTCATGGATAGTATAAATAGGAATGTCGTATAATGAGTCATATAAAATGGAACTATAGCATTTACAAATGTCAAAGGACACACATTTCACTTTTATTTGATCTATGACAAACCCGACAATTCCAGATTACACCTGTGCGTTGTCTTTAATAAGGTATTCCTGTATTAATGCATTAGGTCCATTCGCGTTCAATGTCTCTATTGTTTCCCGATTATAAGTGCTTTCAGGTAAATAGCCAAAAATGACATCGAAAATATTATTTGCTATTTTAGTCATACTTTGATTACGAAATTCGAATTGGGACACCGGGAATTTTTCAAGTAGTGTGTCACACATACTCTTTCGAGACATATAGTCATCGTTATCTACAAACATTGTATTCAACTTGGGATGAACAAAAGCCGATAACATATTTTTATTGTTATATTTAAAGCATGGTATGGTTGCCCCTGTCTTCCTAATTGATAATGCCAACGCGTCCTTCACTTCATAACCTTCTGGCAATACGACTACATACTTACCTCTGTAGCCTTTATCCCAAATTGGGTCGTCTTCATTTAATACTTCGGGTGCATAAATATGGTCACTCTCACAAGAATATTCTATTTTGCCTTCCAAGAGTGTCAATCGGGTCGTTGGCTCCCTTCACAATTTTTGTAATAATGTTTTCATTCAATATGGGATTACAGTGACTGTCCGAGACCATGTAACACAATCTTACCGTTTAATTTCTATCTGCAGCAGGACAATTCAAAGAATTTAAACATAGGGTCAAGGGCATATATTGACACATTTGGATGACCTGCATTTCGCCAGTCGACTGATTCCTTCGTAGTCACGCCGGTCTCATAATCGTAGACAAATTGCATTAAATTGCATTAGATTGCATTAATTATCCTTTTCAAGCGATTCTTTTGGGTACCTTTTAAATCCACAATGACCGTTGGAGACAGACCAAATGTGACCGATGACACAATGGCCAGGGCGACTCGACACGTAAAAAGGTCCCATTTAATTCATTTAAAATCGTCTGTTTCAGTTTAATACCTTGCATTTTGATGTCACGAATTGAGGTGTCAGAGACACAGTTCACCCGCGCTGAATCAATGAAAATTACCTTCCAATATTCATGAAAATCATCATGTAACCTGTAAAGAATATATTTGTATAAGTCATCTTTACTTAGTCCATTTGGCATGACCCCTAAATGACTAATGTCTCGGGTCTCTGTTTCTCCCTTTTTATTTTTTCCGGTTTCCTTAGTATATTCAATTCTATATTGACCAATAATAACCGCTTTTCTTTTTTGATTCTTCATGGCGTCAATTCTCCGTTTGAAAAGACTTTTGAAATCAGTCCCCCTTTTTTCCCTTTTGCAAGACTCACAAATCGTAGGCCAGTTATCTTGACAAGACTGACAGGACTCGCGAGTCCTTCCAACTTTATTCAACTCGCCAAGTCTTGCCCATTCTCTAGTAATATGTCTCGAACCCAATTCAATGAAATTTTTGGGTTTAATTTCATGTAATACTTTACTAAAGGCCTATTTCCATGAGTCCTTTTTGAACGATTTTAAATCCTTTTTCATTAATTTATTGACTTCCGAATTTCTGGTCATCATGCTGTTATATATTATTATATATTTTTTTTTAATTAAAAATAATTATTGTCCGTTTTGTTTCATCGTATGATATGGTATGTTTCTAGTTATACAACAAACTTAACAGACGCCATATTTTCTCCTATTAATTTTCCCACAATACGTGCAAAATGAATATTTTATCTCTGGGTTATGATCTCTTAACAATTTTGCATGAATGTGGCAATATTCTTTTATGCATTTTCTATTACATACTCTCTGAGGTCCTCTAGTAATGATAAATGGGCATTTATTTTGCTCATTAGTTACCATGTTGTAATATATATGTATATATATTTTATGTTTAAATAATTTAATTATATATACATGAAATACCCTCGTATTGATTAGAGTACTATTAGAAAGAAGACTTTAATGGCATGTTAAATTAATGTATTTAATGTTTATATTATAGAGACCTTTTTTATGTAGATATATAGATATATATCGAATATATATAGAATGAATATATAGAATGAATGTCTACGGTATTGAAATACCAAATAAGTCGTTAACAATTTATGACTTAGACTTACGCAGACCAATTAAATGTAAGGTCCTTTCGTGGCATCTTCTTGAGAGACGCTCTTCCTATGCAAATAAATAGTACAGAATGTGCAATAGTAAACTTAGATGATTAAGATGGTCCGGGACAACATTGGGTATGTTATTGGAATATGCCCAAAGAATCTTTTTATTTTGATTCGTATGAATTAAATCTACCCAATGAAATTTTTGACTATCTAAATAGACCTTTACATTATAGTACCAATGAAATTCAAGTAAGAGGTACCGTGATTTGTGGACATTTATGTCTATATGTATTTAAGGGACTATCCACTGGTAAAACTTTTAAAGAAATTATATTTTCTCTTATATAGGATGGATAAATTTGGAAGACTACCAGATTACGCTGGAAATAATGATTTCAGTGGGCAAATAGTAATTCCTAATAACTTTATACGTTTAGATGGTACAAATGCTATGCAGGCTAATCTTGATTTAGATAATAATGACGTTGCTAATGTTAATATATTAAGACCAGTAGCAGGTCAAGACATTGGAATAGATAGTTCTCTAGATATGAAAAACTATAATATTAAAAATATACAAAATATAGAAGCAGTGACTGGACATAATTTAAATATAGATTCACATGTAGCTATGACTGGTAATATAGATTTAAGAAGAATATACGAAATAGTAAATCCAAGAGTGCCACAAAGTCGTAATGCGGTCGCCTCTGTTAAAATTGTAGATGATCACTATTACAGTATGGAAGGAGCTTTTGATAAGAAAGTAACAAACTTATTACCGATGACAGGTCCAAAGGTGACAGCGTCATCATTTCATTCTTCTTATTATAAGCCAGAAAATGCGTTTGGTAACAATAGTAAAAATGAGTGGGTCGTCAATATAAATGAAGCTGATAAGGGATCCTGGATTCAAATTGAATTACCTAAAAACGTTTCTATTTGGAAAGTAGTTTTACATCCTAGAAATGGATTACAACAGACGACACATTATGTCACAAACTATTCTATGGACGCTAGTGAAGATGGCCTCGTTTATGATCGCATACTTGATGCAAATCAGTCAATTGTGACAGCAATGACACAAACTTTTAATATTACTAGACCATATAAATATTTTAAATTTTCTTGTACTGGAGTAAAACAATATGGTCTGTCAGAAATTGAGTTATATGAAGCAACTGTTATAGATAAAAACTATGTAGACAATTCTGTCAGTAATTTATTAAATTCAGTTCCTAATGTAATCCCTAGTAATGCTGTAACTCAAGGAAATGTACCTTATGTTTCATTTGATTCAAGTGGTAAACCAATATTGACTAGCACAAATAGTTTAATGTTAAATAATCAAGGATTTTTATTTACAAATTCAGGACCAGTGAGATTTGGTCGTGACATCGATGAAAATTTTAATACAATTCAAAATGTAAATTATCCTACAAACTCAGATGATGCAGCACCAAAGATATATGTAGATAATATGGTGTCTCTTGTTTTAGGAGGAGGTATAAATAGATCTGCAAATGGTCTTGAACTTGACCCCAATGTATATAGACATTCAACTCTTTTAGCTTCTAACTGGACAAAATTTTTACCTATTGCAGGAAGATATCCTAACACATCTAATTAAAGAATAACAAATAGTAATTTTACAGTACTATAAGGATTTAATAGACCAGTTTTAAATTCAGATATTGTAGATAAACAATTTACAGATACTAATTAGAGAGGAAGATGGCAACCTTCTCGTGGTCTCTCCTGTGAGTAGCAGTTACACTGTGAAACCAATTGCTATCAGGATTGCGAACTGATCATCGCATTTGCTATGGGTGGTAAAAGGATAACCCCTCGGCCCACTGCAAAAGTATCTACCCCTCGTGAAACAAAATCTACAGTTCATCATCCAAGAAAACAACCAAAACAATGGGAATTTGGTATTGGCACATGGAATGTTCGAGGCCTCACTGCTTACGCTAAACAAGAGTCACTAATTAAAGATTGCAACCAATACAACATTGACATCCTCTGCATACAAGAAACAAAAACAAAAGAACATTTTGAAAAATCCACACCAGCAGGATATAAAATCATCCTTTTGGAACAAAAAGAAGCCACTTTTCGCGGCATGGGCTTTATAATAGGCCCCAGACTATCGAGCTGTGGGTATGAATACAAATACATAAGCGACAGAGTATGCTTTCTAGATATTAGCATACCCACTCGGAAAGGTACTCCTCTCAAAACAAGAGTAGTAAACGTATACGGTCCAACTAGCGAACGTGCATCAGCATCACCGGCTATGCTCGAAAAATTCTACTTGGAATTAACATCAGCCATCAAGATACCATCGAGATGGAAACTATTCGTTTGTGGTGATTTCAATTCCAAGCTAGGAAAGTTAACACCGAATGATATCACTGCTGGTTTACAAACCTGTATGGGATCATACAGTATAGGCAAACGTAACACAAATGGAGAAGCTCTCGTAAATTTTCTCACAAACAATGAGCTATTTGCTACCAACACAGCCTTTAAACATCCCAGTAGGCACAGAACCACTTGGATATGCCACATCGCTGATAAAAACCGTGAGGCAGGCTCTAAAGCCACTAAACCGGTCTTCAATCAAATTGATTATATCCTATGCCAAAAGTCAGCAACCGCAATCATACAAAATTCTCGATCATACGGAGGTACAGATACCAATTCGGATCACAAACTAGTAGTTTCCAGGATAAGAATCAATCAACTTCATCTGGTCCATAAGCAACGACCAAAGAAACCCGCCAATGAAAAAATCAACATAGAAAACATACGCAGAAACACCGATATCAAATACAATTACCAAAGGCTCTTGCAAATTAATTTGGATCAACAAACTACAGATCCCAATCCCAACAAAGCTCTCTCAAATCTGCTCACATGTATAAAAACCTCTGCAAAAGAAGCAGCTGGCACTGTCAAATACAGCAAAAAATCTAAAACACTCGATCCGACTGTTGTTGAATTATCGGAACAACAAAAATCGCTCCGCCTAAAAATTTACCAAAAAGGTGTTAGTAGAGATACCACTGAGCTCCGCAAGAAACGCAACGATATCTTGCGCCAAATCAACAAACGACTGAAAAACATTGCCATAGAAGAAGCAGACAGCCTGGCAGATGAAATCGCATCTACTGATGACAGTCGTAGAATGTTCAAAGCCGCAAAGAAACTTCGTACCATGAAACCGACACCAGCCATCATCGTCCAGAATGAAGAAGGCAACTTCATGGGCTCAGATACAAACAAAGCACAAATAATAAAAGAATGGTTTCAACGACAATTCACTGATGATACTGACATCCCACTAGAACCATTTGAGGGAAATCCAAGACCACTCAATAAACCGATCACTGTAGCAGAAATAGATATTGCCATCAAATACCTCCAGAATGATAGAGCAGCCGGTCCCGATGACATGAACAATGAGCTATTTAAGTACGGTAAAGAAGTCGTTGCCGCCCCACTTGCCAATATATTCAACTCAGCCTTTGCTCAACATACACCGATTGATTCGCTAAAGGAAGGCATCTTGATAACCATACCAAAGCCAAAAAAACCTCAAGGCCCCCCTGCAAACCTCCGTCCGATCACACTACTGAACAGCACAAGAAAAATTTTATCCACCATTACTCTGAATAGAATAAGGGATAAAGTAGACAAATATACAGGATTACATCAAAGCGGATTCAAAAGAGGTAGAAGCTGTGCCGACATCGTCTGGGCACAACGCATGTTAACATCCGTCGTTCTTGCTAGAAAATGGGACTTCCACAAGATGGGTATCGATATGTCAAAAGCCTTTGATACCATCAAACGCAAACGTATACTCGAGATTCTTATACACGCAGGATGCAATGAAGACGAACTAAGACTTGTGCGTATACTACTATCAGGAACATCTCTTCGTGTTCGAATAAAAAACGCACTCTCCGATTCATTTGAAACCTCCATAGGATCACCTCAAGGAGATGGTTTATCACCAGTATTATTCACATGTTATCTCTCACACGCTCTAAGAAAAATAAGAAATAACTCCATCAGACCAAATCCTCTCGTTTCTTGCCTTGGTATGCCACTGGAAATGGAATATGCAGACGATATCGACTTTTTAGATGAAGAAAAAGAACCTCTGGAAAAATTACAAAAAATTGCTGCAGAAAAACTTAAAGAAGAAAATCTATTTATGAACGAAAGTAAAACTGAGTTTACACACATATATCTTGCCGAAATATCTGAAACTGATCCAGAAGGAACACCTATCCGAGGCTGCGAAAACTGGCGTAAGTGTAAAACGTTAGGGTCCCTGCTATGTAGTTCAGCAGACATCTCTGCCAGATGCATCCAAGGCAACATAGCATTTAAATTATTATCAAAAATCTGGTCTCGCCGCAATAAAATTCCGCTCAAAACCAGACTCAAACTTTATAACGCGTACTGCCTCTCCATCATGCTATATAATTGCGACAGCTGGGCTACCAACAAAGCTATGATGAATAAAATAGATATATGCCACCGTAAACACTTGCGAACGATAACAGGTCACCTATGGCCCAAAAGCGTAATCAGTAATAAAGAACTGTATAAAATCTGCCAAACGGATCCTATATCTACACCAGTAGCAAAGCGAAGATGGTCTATGCTAGGTCATGTCCTACGCATGGACATCAACACCCCCACCCAGAAAGCCCTTGAATTCGCCATATCAGGAGCAACGATAAAAAAAGCCAGAATAGGACGCCACTCTACAAATCTCAGCACAATCCGTGAAGACATCAAAAACTCCGGACTTGGGCAACTCCGTACCAGAAAACAGCTCCAGAGCCTAAGGGAAAAAGCAAGAGAGAAGAAGAACTGGAAACGTTTCAACGAAGGTCTGATTGCATCTATGGGATTTCCTCGACTACCAAAGAAGCAGAACACAGAAGATAAGTAAGTAAGTAATTATTTGACAAAAACCGTTTTCAACATTCATGAAATATTGTCAGATATTCCTGTTACTTCTGGTTTAACTATGTCATTTATACCTACATTAGATAATTGTGTAATAGATGGATCAGGTAAAGTTTCTTCAATAAATAATATTACATTAAAGACAGTGAATACTAATATGCCTGAGTTAAAAATTGATATGAATAACTTTATGTTTATTGACTTTATACAAGAACCTTTACAAACAGAAAATATTTCGGCTTTAAATTTAGGTGGACCAAATGGTAACGAAGTTAGATTTTTTAATATTGCAAATACAAGAAGATTGGCGCAGCAAAATCATTTTGATTGGGTCGCGTCCTCAATGAAAAAGGATTTCAAATGGCTTCTTTCAAGTTATTTGGACCAATAAAGGAAAGCTTTGAAAAGGGCGTCGGCGAAGTGAAACAAGGTCTTAAAGCAATTGAGGACAAAAATACTGTAGTATTAGAAGAACCAAGTCCCTTAATTAGTATATTTGGCAAAAGTCGTGCAATTGAAGGGGCTGAAGGGGCTAAATTTACAACTATTGATCCAGTTGTCTCTCAAATAATGGGGAAAATAGAGAATAAAGAGGTAAAAAGAGACTTTGCCAAGGGTCTTGTGTTTGGAAATGATGTGTCAATGAAACTGGGTCCACTAAATGTGACAATAGACAGAGAGAGCAATAAAATTAAAGTAGGAGAAAAAGAATATCCTTTGTCAGACGGTATTTTACGTCTCTTATTGACAACAGAAGGAGGATGGGACACATATACGACCGATGAGGAAATCGACTTTGTTGACATGTTACTACTTCCGGGACTTTTACATAAGGGAGACGGGAAAAGACAAGGGTGGAGAGGGAGAAAATATAATGACATTGTAAAACCACGTATAGACGAAGTAATTGGGGGTTATGAGGAAGAAGAAATAAAAAAATTCTTCAGAGCAGAAAGGGGTCAGGGATAAAACAGAAACGAAATGGAAGGGCAATTGACGTCGTTGTAGGCAGTCCCGAGGAATTACTAGATCAAATGAAACTGGCTCTTGCTTCTATAGATGCTGGGAATACTACTAATTTATTAAAAAATAAAGTCATCGCAATATCGGATTATTTATTTAAATTAAATAAAATAACAAAAGTACCTATATAGAGATACTTAAACATGTTGATTAAACAGAGAAAACATTTCAGACACGCTAGATCATACAATTTTCATACAAAACGGGATTTTCAGTGATATAACAAGTGCAATTACTAAGGGGATTATTAGTAGTACCGCAAAATCAGTGGCGAAGACAGTCGCAGAAAAACCCTTAGAAGGGGTTACCAAAGGCATACAACAAGAGGCCGAATATCGAACTAAAGGATTAACAAAAATGGCGGTGAACTCTTTGACGTCGCTAACGGCGAAGACTAAAAGTAACCCAAAAATCATTAATATGGTCCTTCCAAAAAATAGTGTCCAGGGGTCTGACAATATAGACGAGAGGACTAGACAGCTTTTAGACTCCTTGAAGTCAGGATCTGGAATAAGAACAATTTATTAGACTTTATTTAATTAAATAATAATTTTTAAAAAATACATTTAGAGAGAACTGGCAACAAACGAAATACTGTCTTTGGAAAAAGTGGTAACTGATAACAGAATTGTAGAATATGAAGACGTAGGAATTAGGCCGGCCGATACTAATTACAATACTGCCGGAGAAATCAGAATAGATATTACAAATGAAAATGTCTTTACAAGACCGTCAGACTCCTATTTACTTGTAGTGGGAACGCTGACTGACACTGCAGCAGGAGGAAACTACGCCGCTGGAGACCATGTTACCCTTGTAAAAGAAGGTATCCTTTACTTATTTAGTAACATGCGTTATTACATCAATGAAAAGGAAGTTGAATCGGTATATCACCCTGGACAAGTGCAAAATATGCTGTCATATTTATTAGAAGACAAGGCATATGACACTACGGCGTCACTCGTGCATTGTGGAGGTAAAGACAATCACTTAGCCGCTGGTGCAAACAATACTACTGGTTACCTACGTAGAAAGACATTCATTTTAACTTCAAACCCAAGGGGTCGATTCTCATTTTACATTCCATTGAGAAGGCTCTTTGGCTTTTTTAGAGACTATGACAAGCTAATATTTAGTACTACTCAACGATTAGTCCTTGTGCGAAAAGCTGATTCAGATGACGCCATGTTCTGTGCAAACGCTGTAGCTGCAGGGGGTGTCACCCTGTCAAGAGTGTCTTGGTTTGTACCACATGTACGAGGGACCGATGAAACTAATTTAATGCTTTTAAATTACCAAAGAAGCAAGAAGACAATTGACATTGGATTTAGAGGCATTTCATGCAGTAGATATTCAGTGCCCCTAGGATTCTTTGTTTACATGGAGACTTTCAGCAAGAAGCGCACCCGAAGTACCCAGATATTTACTGCCTGCATTTCAGACTGACAAAGAAGGTAATCAAGAAAGGAATCCAGCACTATTTGATCACTGTAATATAACATCGTTAAAGGTACTACTCAATGAGAGACAGTATCCAAATGTTGAATACACAGCAAATTTTGATTTAAATCAATTTTCGAGGGTCTATATGGACGCCGTACAATTTAAAAATAAATTCTTTGACATCCAAAGTACGCAGAAGGAGGACAGAATTTAAGACCCTATTTCCCGTCTATGTAGTTGATCTCTCAAAACAATTAGAAAGAGTAAAACATTCAGTATCGGAGACTACAATAATGGCGAGATTTAATGGTAACGTACCTGCTAATACGAGGGCATTTGCTGTACTAGTTAGTGACCGATTAATGAAATTAGAGTCAGACGGAAACAGACTAGTCCTTGTGCAATAAATAAATTTTATTATTTTATTAATATATATATATATATATATTTATATATATATATTAATATATATATATATATATAAATATATATATATATATAAATATATATATATATATATATATATCTGGAAAAAGGTAGTGAGGTAATCGAGTTATTAAAGGACATTAAGACAAATACAAGGCATAAATCTGGATTTGACATCATTCTATCTGCAAATAAGACTACCCTTAGTCCGAGTATCCAGCTGAAAGGAAACTATGCCATTGCATTAGACTACATTAGTACATATAATAGTATTATGAATGTAACGACTGCCAACAATGAATTTCATTACCATAACGGCACTAACTGGGTGGCCATTGAACTCGGCGTCGGCTCATATGAAATTGATGAGCTTAATTCGGAAATAGGGAGGCTAATGAAAGCAAATAGGGATTATGACGCAGTGAATGACGTACCATATATTACCATAGGCGCAAATAAGAGTAGATTGACTTCAACCATTGAAATAGCGACGGGGTATCAGGTCTACATAGGAGGTAATAATACTCTCGGTAATCCCCTCGGTTTTAATAGTAAAGTAATACTCGCAGCGGGGTATCATGAAAGCCCAGATCCAGTCAATATTATAAGAGTAAATTCTATTACAGTCAATTGTGACGTAGTAAAAAGTTCATATATAAATGGGGTAAAAAGCAACCACATCTATTCCTTTCCAGTGAACGTGTCAATTGGATTTAGAATGTCAAGTCATCCAGGTACATTACAATATCACGGACTTTCTGTAGATCAATTGGAGACTATTAAAGTCTGGTTAACCGATGACAGCGGGCGGGCATTAGATTTACGAGGAGAATTAGTGACAATTAGACTTAGAATTCAAGAGCTATAATTATTTAATTATTTTTACTTTTTATAAATATTATTTATATAGAAATATGAATAAGGTACGTGTCAATTTAACAGACTTTCAAAAATAATTGCAAAGGCGTTTAAAAACGGTAATAATGTCAAACTTAGAATTAAAAAAAACAACAATTAAATGGACAAGACACTCTTATTTTAGGTAATGATATGATGCAAAAAATCGATTTACTTAAGACAACGGGGGTTGCAAGAGACATTAGATTGTCAAATAATAATATGAGAGAAATGAAAGAAGACGGATTTCTACAATTTTTAATTCCAGCCGCAGTCGGACTAGTTTCGTCATTAATCGGCGGCAGTGGATACGGCAGTGGATACGGCAGTGGATACGGCAGTGGGCTGACGTTAAAGACTAGTAGTGGCAGTGGACATNTTTTACTTTTTATAAATATTATTTATATAGAAATATGAATAAGGTACGTGTCAATTTAACAGACTTTCAAAAATAATTGCAAAGGCGTTTAAAAACGGTAATAATGTCAAACTTAGAATTAAAAAAAACAACAATTAAATGGACAAGACACTCTTATTTTAGGTAATGATATGATGCAAAAAATCGATTTACTTAAGACAACGGGGGTTGCAAGAGACATTAGATTGTCAAATAATAATATGAGAGGAATGAAAGAAGGCGGATTTCTACAATTTTTAATTCCAGCCGCAGTCGGACTAGTTTCGTCATTAATCGGCGGCAGTGGATACGGCAGCGGCTGTGGGTGTAGAGGCGGAAATGGCGTAACGTAAAGGACTGGTAGTGGACTTTACTTAAAAGTGGACAACAAATTATACGATTTATCAGATGAACCTAAATATGGACGCAGTTTCCTATCGGGAATATTAAAAGTACTTCCCATGCTTGCAAAGAAAATTTTTGCTTGCACTAGGCATAGGCGCACTGACTGGAGCAGCTAGTGAAGGCGCAAGTCAAGTTATCAAAAAGATTGCAGGGAAAAAAGGAAATGGACTATATTTACAACATGGAGGAAAAATGTATGATCTTACCGATACTATGGAAGGGGGTGGACTCTTAGGGAAGCTGCTGGGTCTACCTGGAGGTAAAGTACCTGTCGTTGGGGATTTGCCATCAATAGGTGCACTGTTTTAATATAATAAAATATAATTCTTTATTTAGACATGGAAATATATTAGAAATTTTTACCAGCAAAATATGAATATGTCGCAAAGGGAAAAACTATGTATATACACTTGCAACAAAAAATGTCTTTCACAGTAAATAAAGACGTGACATTAAAACTACCGATGAAATTTAAAATAAATTCTGGAGCAGTTGCCTTAGACACTTTAGACAAACGGTTAGTGCCAGTGTCCCAAATATTCATGACAGACAGTGACATCGATGGATTATCTGTAACATTTTATAACAGGTCCTATCAAACGATAGACATGAAGGCAGGCGACATACTCTGCATTCTTAGACATTGTTCTTAATAACGTTAATCAAGAATCAGAAATGATCGTGCATTGCTACGTGTGACACGTCAGCGTCAGTGACACGTTAGACACAACCAAAGTAGTGAGACAACGTTATTTTATATTTTATAATCTAATACTAAATATTTTAATTATTTTTTTGTGTGTCCTCTCATATAGAAATGACGACGAGCACAATTTTCCATCAAGACTTTAAAACTTTATCAAATGATATTGAAGGATTTGCCGTCCAAAATGGTTCCGTTAAAGTAGACACAGGAACAAATAAACAGACTACTCGTTCTCAAGGGTCCGAACTTAGAATTTCGATTTCTGATTCTGGAGCGGTTTCCATTAACGCCAGAAAGAATCAAAATATTAATTTAACTGCAACAGGTTCAGGTAAAGTAAACATTTCGGGTCTTGACCTGTATGTCTACGGTTTTAAAAAAGAGGTTGTGACAGTGAGCCTTGAACTTGGTCAACAGGCATTAAGTGCCATTACACCAACTGCGGGGTCAATGACAGTGCATGTATCTGGCGAAACGGAAGGGGGGTCTGATGCAGCAGCGTGTTTTATGTGTGCCAAACGAGTTGGTGCGCCAGGAATTTGTAATTTAATTACATCAATCCCAGGGTCTAATAATGAATCTCTTTCTCTGACGTGGGAAAACAATACTTTAACGCTTAAAGTAGTCGGTACGCTTGAATCATATGCATCAGTGTCTAGTGACTTCAATGTGCGAGTGCTATGCAGTCACTAGATTCATTATTATTTTAAATTAATATATTTATATTATATATGGAAGTTAAAGAACCGAGCGCACCAAAAATTTATCCTGACATACCAGAAGATCCTAACGTATATAGGTATTCCAAAGTATTGACTCTTGAAAGGGACATTAAAGAACAGGTATCAAAATATGAACGTCTTGCTCGCAAATATGGCAAAGTAGTAAAATGTGTTACTGGACTCAATTATGGTACAGGTGGGATTCCATTCGCTACGAGTTCTGCTGCGATCACTAGATTTACTAGTGGCGTAACCATATTAGCATTTGTTCCACTCGCTGCAATAGGTGGATTAAGTACATTATTAGGTGCTGGATTTACATTTATATCAAGCAAAATACATTGGAAGTTGCTAAAAATACTTTATTGAATTTAAAGAGAATGACAGCAAAATTGATATCACATGGAAAGGTTACACAAGAGGAATTTGATGCTGTCACCCAGCTCGAGCGAAACTATTACAGTGTAAAGGCAGAGCTGAGAGATAAAACAAACAAAGAAAAAGTTAAAAAAGCATTTGCAGCTGGAAAGGAAACGATGAGGAAACAATTAATGAGAGAAAATTAGTCATTATGTTTATGACACACATAAATAATTTTTTGTTATTGTCGACATTCAACTTGAGGTGAGCTGGAGCGTGCGAGCGTGAGAGCTTGAGATCGGCTTTAAATCACATAAAATGTAAAGTATGTACCAAGACTCACATTTGGATACACACCAGCTTAATTTTCGTGAGTATGCGTGACTTGTCGTATACATAAAATGTAAGTATGCACACACTAAACTTAATCCTCATACAACACAACTATTAAAATAGCAATAATATGTAATGTAAATGTAAATGTAATACAATGTAATTTAATGTGTTTTTTTTTTGCTTTTTGAGGGGAGTGGACAAAAAGCTATGGCTATGGAGATAAATTTCGTGTAATTGTGAAAAATGAAGATGGCAATAATGGGTTTTTTTTGGTATTGAAAAGGGGATGATGAGCCATGTGTGTGGGGGCTTCGTAAATAACGAGAAAAAAAGTCCACCCCCCCGCTAATGCAAGAGTTGATATGCGTAGTGATATCATTCGGAGTTAGCTTTCCTAGCTTGGAATTGAAATCTCCACAAACGAATATTTTCCATCTCGATGGTATCTTGATGGCTAATGTTAATTCCAAGTAGAATTTTTCGAGTATTGCTGGTGATGCTGATGTACTTTCGCTAGTTGGATCATACGCGTTTACTATTCTTGTTTTGAGAGGAGTACCTTTCCGAGTGGGTATGCTGATATCTAGAAAGCATACTCTGTCGCTTATGTATTTCTTTACATATATACAGTTCGATAGTCTAGGGCCTATTACAAAGCCCATTCCGGGTAAAGTGGTTTCTTTTTGTTCCAAAAGGATGATTTTATACCCTGATGGTGTGGATTTTTCGAAATGCCCTTTTGTTTTTGATTCTTGTATGCAGAGGATGTCAATGTTGTATTGGTTGCAATCTTTAACTAGTGACTCTTGTTTAGCGTAAGTGGTGAGGCCTCGAACATTTCATGTGCCGATACCAAATTCCCATTGTTTTGGTTGTTTTCTTGGAGGTGAGCTGTAGGTTTCGTTTCACGAAGGGTAGATACTTTTGTAGTGGGCCGAGGGGTTATCCTTTTACCACCCACGATGATCAGTTCGGAATCCTGACAGCAATTGGTTTCACAGTGTAACTGCTACTCACAGGAGAGACCACGAAAAGGTTGCCATCTTCCTCTCCCATTTCAACACTTAGTGGAATCAATTTGTCCGAGCTGACCGTCAAAACGAAGATTTTCTTTCTTTTTTCGAAGTTGTCAAAAAAGTTGCGAGCAAGATGGATTCACATGAAGAGATATCACTCCCAAGGGAAAGGAAACGGTGAGATTACTCTATTTTAACCTTTGTGGAAGGCTATAAAGGTGGTAAAGAAAGTTTCCATCTAGAAACTCCTGCTGATTACTTTAAACAAATCTATTTCGAAGCTTTAGATGGCATTATCAACGATATCAAAGATAGGTTCAATCAGCCAGGCTATCAAAATGTTTCTAACATAGAGCAGCTTCCTTTTAATGCTATTTCGAACGAAAATTATGGAGATGAATTAAATCGAGTTTCAGGAGTGTATGCTGGGGACTTCGATTCGCTTGCAATGAAATCAGACCTTGATTTGCTTCCAACAATCTTTCAAGAACAACTTGAAAAAATTTACGATCGTTAGGTTGGTGTTAACCTGTGGCGTAACATCAGCAACACCCGAGCTCTCGTTCTCCATGGCTCGAAGATTGAAAACATGTATGCCCTCAACGATGTCTCAAAAGTGGTTCAATACAATTTCGATCTTAAATACGCATAAGAAACTTGACTTTCTTGACTGAGTTGCATAACCCTAGTAATCGGGGGTCCTCGCACATTCCCTTGATACAACTTCCCTCTATTTCGCTCGGTCTTTTGCTTTACTTTCAATGGTCAGTAGAAGGGTGCCAAAATCACATCGAAGTTGATCCGAACATTTCTTGTGTGGTCTTCCCCGTTTTCTCTTGCCTGGAAATTCTCCTTTATATGATCTTCTCACGTGGCTAAAATCATCACGTCTGTTCACATGTCCGAACCAGTTCATTCTACGTTTCTCGATCATGTCCAAGATGGAGTCTTTTGCTCCTAATGCTCTTCTAATATTAATTAGCCTAACTCTATCACTACGGTATTTTCCAACCATTGTTCTTAAACAGTCGTTTTCAAAAACAAGCAGTCTTCTTGACTCTTCAGCTTTAAGCGTCCAACATTCAGAGGCGTATATGGCAATGGGGATGATAACTGCCTTGAACAGTCTCGTTTTAGTTGAATTTAAAATGTCTCTTCTCGACGAGATGTTTGACTTCAATCTTCCAAATGCACTGCTAGCTAGAGCAATTCTCCTTTTAACGTCATCAGAGGTCTCAGGCACAACTGATCCAAGAAAGACAAAACTATCTACTTTTTCGATCCGTTCACTATTTAGTTTAATGTTACAAGTTGGATCAGGAGAGATCCCATTGCATTTGCTGGTATTGATTTTTAGTCCCCACTTATTACAGGCTTTCTCTAATTCCTGACTGGAAAAGTCTAATTTCTCTAACAACGTTGAAATAAGTGTCATCCGCATATCTCACGTCTATTGATAGGTCTTGCGTAGATGAAATTCTTGAACCGCAGAGATTTCGTCCATGACAAATTCGAGAAAGATCTTAAATAGAGTAGGAGATAAGATACAACCTTTTCTCACACCAACTTTGACTATGAACCAGCCGGTAAGAGTGTTGTCTATCGATACAGCATATTTGGTGTTATCATACCAGTACTTGATAACATTAACATATTTTCGTTGTACTCTGATCTTCAAGAGCATTTTCCATAGTGCATTCCTACACACTATCAAATGCTGATTTGAAATCAATGAATTGAAGTGTAGAGGGACATTTTTTTCTGGCTTTTTCAATCAGCTGCCTTACCACAAATATGGCATCAACTGTATCATGACCTGATCTAAAACCATATTGGCATTCTTTAAGCTTTATATCAACCTTTGATTTCATCCTCTCTAGAAGTATTTTCAATAATATCTTGCCTGCGATCGACAGTAGAGCTATGGCACGGTAATTTGACATCATTAGCTTATCTCCTTTTTTGAAGACTGGATTGACTACCATTTTGGAGAAATCAGTTGGGTTATTTTCAGATGTCGGTATCAAATTGAAAATTTGTTGGAGCATTTTGATCATTTTATCAACTCCGGCTTGGATTACTTGGATAGTGATTTTGTCTGCTCCTGTAGCTTAAAATAAGCTGTGCACAACAGGTGATTTGACCTGAGATTGTAATTGAAGTTTGAAAGCAACTTTCTCTGCAAGTTTATAGCGTCTTCAAAACCACTTTTGCAATAGGAATAATAATAATAGTTTTCTTTTCTTTATAACGTTGGTTTCTTTTTTCTTAGACAAGATACCCCAGCTGGCAACAATTATTAAAAAATAGATTTGGAAGGGAATGTTAACAGAGGAAGAAAATGGCTGTAGCACCTGCAAGGAATAGATAGATTTCTATGTAAGACAGTTACCTATCTATCTTTATTTCAATGTCATTCTACCTCCAAATGCTGCATTTTGTTGGTGTAATAATTTGTACAGGTACAAAGAGTGTATATGGCTATAAAGAATCAAACTGGATCATCGGAAGAAACAAACCAACTTTTAGGGATATAAGTAGGCTACGATAGCTAATGTCCACTTTCCGTCCACATATCACGCAAAAGGAAGGATTATTATACCATCAGCAGATTTAGTAGAACCATTTGAAGCCTGGTATTCTAGAGAAAATAAAATAAGTCGCATTGATTATTATGAAGGTACGTTCAAGCTTTACTATCCCAGCTTCACTTGTCTTCTATCTTACATTTTTTTCACACATACATACATTTATACATCGATTACGGTTTTTCATCCTCTTTAATACTGATTTTATTTCTTCTATTTCAATTTGAATCACCCCTTCATCTAGATTAGGGTCTAAAGGTTCAATTTTCATCATGTGGGAAGGATGTGTTTAGATGATTTTGGAAATGCTCCTTCCATAACTTTAATACTTGTTCTATTTGAAAGTGTTTTTTCTCGGCGTCATCCTTGACAACTGATAAATGTTTCTCGGTTTTCCTTCGAGCTCCTTCACAGTTTTAAATAAGTTGTCTATCATTTTTATTGTATTGTTCTTCCAGTAGTCTTACTTTATCCTCAAAGCTTTTTGGATTTGCTAGCTTTACAGCTTACTTCACTTCTTTGTTTTAATCAGAGTAAACTAGCCTCTTTGCAGGATCAGAGGGATTTTTCAACATTTCTTTTCAAGCTTCCCTTCGTCTGTGACATAGAACAATTTCTGACTGAACAAGACCGTCAACAGACCTTTTTTTTCAATAACCACGTTTCTTCTGTCACTTCATTTTGGGTATCCCAAAATTTGTCATATAGCTCATCGATATCTGAATCTAACGTCAGGAGTGGTTCAAATCTACCACCGATTCTTTGCTGAAAAGTGTGTAAAAATCTGGTTGGAATTTTGTTCGATGTTATACCTCCTTACTGCTGGTTTCCGAGGTGTTGGCTTTTTCCGATGGATCAATACATTCGCTAGCAAGAGAGAGTGATCTGAACCAATAACTGCTGAGTTTTATACTCTGCAGTGCTTGATTAGTTTAAGATTTTCTTTTCTTGTTACAATGTAGTCAATTTGATTTCTTGTGCCTCCATCTGGGGCAATCCATGTGTACAATCTCGATTTGCATTTTTGCTTGTACATTGTGTTTGTTATAGACAAGTTATTAATGGCACAAAACTGTAACATTTTTCACCTCTGATATTTCCTTGACCGACATCGAATTTACCAGCTACTGTAGGCCAGTTTACATAGGCATCTTCTCCAGCCGCGTTAAAATCACCAAGTATCATGTATTTTCTGTTTGCAGGCAAATAATTTATCTCCTGCTGTAAGTTATCATAGAAAGAGTCACTTTCTGAATCGGAGTAAGAGGAGTCAGCAGCATAGGTTTGAAATAGTGTAAAAATGCCATCAGAATTTCCGATATCAATACTAATAATTCTCTCAGAGACAAGTTGGTAGTTTATCAAGTTTCGAGAGATCGACTTTGATATTACAAATGCTACTCCTTGTCGGTGGATATTATCCTTTCTTGAAGAGTGGATCACAATGCAGGATTCGGTTTCTAAGGATTCTGTAGATGTCGTCCCTTCTTATTCGTTGACTTGGTAAAATCCAAGATGCGTCGGTACGGTATCCTTCGGCTCTTTGGTCAGAGCAGCCCTTGCGTCTGTGGATAGTCTGTGGCAAAGTTGTCATCTGTTATCTCCACCAGGATACCTTTAGAAAGTACCTGAGTTGAACTAAATCTTAAAAGAAACATTTCCTATGATAAATACAAACTCAAATCGACCCCTGCTCCGGGTGAATCAGAGGTGCGTCAGTAATCTGCCCGAAGGTTGCTCTGCAACGAATATTGGAACTTGGAATGTTAGAACATTAAATATCGACGGAAATGTTGATGGAAAACTACAAAACCTTTTTATGGAGATCACACGTCTACAAGTTGACATACTTGGTATAGCAGAAACCTATCTCGGAATAGAAAGTCTAGAATCCCGCATGAGAAAATTCTTGATGAACTGCCCTTAATTGACATGGCAAATGATTTTGTGGACGGACGGTCTAACGGGCGAATTTGCTGCTTTAACAGAAAATGATTTACGTACATAGTTTGTTTTCTAGGATATGTTATTTGAACATATTTCGTATTAGGTTTTTACAGTATTTGTACCTTGTATAGGTTATTTTTGTTTCAAAGATAACGAACATTTATTGATGTAGTTTGACTTTTCCCACTTTTCTTCCTTGATGTCGTTAAGATACGTCTTTTACGGTGTTACTTTTGCGGTGCTGGCTTTGAGGATCACTAAACTAAGTTGGGCCACCAAGGTGATCCATCCTCCTTAGCCCCATCAACGACCAGGGTTTGGTTTAATTATACAACCAGTGCAAAGTCAAATTCCATAATTTTATAAAATAGCTTTCGTTAAGGTCAATTAAACTCTTTTCATAACTTCATTTTTTTACTGTTAAAGCAATTAAACATCGATTATAATATTACAGTGAAACCTGCCTATAGTGGACATGCTTTATAGCGGACACCTCTCTACAGCGGACATTTTTTTTAAGGAACCGAATGAAATGCGGTCAAATCCTTATAAAAAAACCTCTTTATAGCGGACACTTTTTGCGGGCACCTCTGTAAAACGGACACGTTTTTAAGGTCCCGATTGAAGGGTCTGCTTGGAAAAAGACTCTATATAGCGGACGGTACAAAAATCAAGAAAACATGACATTCGTTCTTTTTTTTTCAGACATTTTTCAACACTACTCTCTAATTCCTTTTTACTGTTAAAGCAATTAAACATCGACTATAATATTTATACGATTTTTTTTGACGTTGATGAACTACCTACTATTGCGTAACCAGAGGCGCACAATCCGAAAAAATACGAGATAGCG
>RDPX01000099.1:1493423-1515344 GCA_003991215.1 Morbakka virulenta | reverse complement strand
GTGTGTGTCTCTCTCTCTCTCTCTCTCTCTCTCTCTCTCTCTCTCTCTCTCTCTCTCTCTCTCTCTCTCTCTCTCTCTCTCTATCTATCTATCTATCTATCTTTCACCAGGTTTTTTTAGATCTTTGTAACAGAGGGTATGCTGAGTGTTGGGTACCCGTAACACATGTGGAAAGTAGCCACTGCTGATCACAAGCCCGGAACCTCAGGTTCCCAGAGGTTCTTATGTCTATCTCTTATCTAAATTTCTAAAGAGCTTCTTCTATGGCTTTGTTTATGTATTGCGTCTCGAGTCGTGTAAAATTTGTTTATGATGTATAAGTTTTTTTATGTTATTATTTTGTCAAAATAGAAGCCTTAACGTCTGGCTCTTTGGAGTTTACTCCTACTGTATGTATGTATGTATGTATGTATGTATGTATGTATGTATGTATGTATGTATGTATGTATGTATGTATGTATGTATGTATGTATGTATGTATGTGTGTATGTATGTATGTATGTATGTTTGTATATATGTATATCTGTATCTTCACCCGTGGCGCTGGTCGGGTGGCTTTTGGGTGCTATGCCTTGCCAAAGGACAACCTATGATTACGGAAGGAAAAGATGGAAAGTGATCATTTGCCATCAGCTCCATACAGTTAAGTACAGGCTATCAACGATCGATCAGGAAGAGAATAGAAGGTAAAAAGTCAAGGACAGAAGGTAAGAAAGTAAATTCACAGAGTAGTCAAAGAGGTAATGTGGAAACATGTTTTGTCAAAAGAAGAGAAAGCATCAAAATGTTTGCCATAGACTTTACGCACAACATTCCTTAATTTATTTTGGGAAGCTCCTTGTGTCACCATCCTACCGAAAAGTTCTTTGGTCTTGACGATGAAATCATCATAGGGAAGAGAAGCACGAGCGATACGTAGAGTTTCTGATAGTATTGACCCATAGAACACATGACGAGGTAAATTTCCAGATAGATCCGGCATTCAGGCGGTATGGAAAGGAAAACTATCGCGCTTGTCAAATAGCTTGTAAACGAATAATCCATTTTTGACTGTTATGTCCAGGTCTAAAAAGGTACCAGCTCACTTGTATAGATTTCGTGATGACTTTTTTTAAATTCCTCTGAGTCGTTAATACTACAGGCAGCAATTCTTAAACTTAAATCCACGTTATCGATCAGTGCGAATTAGGTTGGCGATGAACGTATTTTCAAAATGGTAGAGATAAAGGTTTGCCCAGAATGGAGCAGGGTCTATACCCACGGTATGCCTATTACCTGTTGAAAAACAAGGTTTCCAAAATAAAAAAAAGTTTGTGAAATAAGATGGTCAACCATAATCTGCCTCTTGCTGTAACGTTTACCACCGTGCCTTTTCCTGGTGAAAAAGCAAGAAGTACCTTTTACAGTTAAGTATTTTCTGTTTCCATCTGCAGTCTTCCGATCTCCATTAAAAACAAATTCAACCAGTGTATTAAGGACTTCAATAAGGTTAGTATGTGGCAGTTTCGTGTAGAGAGTACTAAAGTCAAAAGTTGAGATAGATTTAGCTTTTAATTTGTTATTTTGCAACTCCAATTGTTTCAAGACAGCAGAAGAATTTTGGACGACCCAACAACGGTTGTAATTCTTGTAAAACAAACTTTTATGGTGGAAGATTTCTACTTGGTGAAAGATCTTTCTAAAAATAATACAAACTAGTTCACTTAATGGTTTAGTTGAACAAGACGCAGAAGCCACAATAAAACAAGCCCCAGAAGGATTGAAATGCATTTTTGGAGTCCAGTACATAAACGGGAATGATTTTTGTTTTTCAGAAACGTCGAGGTCTAAAGATTTGCACAGCTCCACATTTACTGTTATGATGTCTTGGGCAGATGAGCTTGATAATTGGTACGTATTGGAAACGTTTCCAGCAAGACCTAGTTCGTTGAAAATTTTATCAATATAGAACTTTTTGCAGACTTTCGCAATATTGTTTGACGCTTTGTCATTGGAGACAAAAATATATTTTGAATGGAGATATTTCAAATAGTTACAAACTTCGGCACCTTTAAGGATAGATTTTACAGGACGTGGGGTGACCTTTGTTTTTAGGATGCTGATCTTTGATGTTACTAATGGAATTATTTCATCCTTCCAAGCAGTCAGAGAACCTTTTGTAAGACTGCATTTTGTCTCTAGGTCTGATGAGAACTCCTTTAGCCTTTCTTTTATCCCAGAGAGACATCTGCCATACTTTAGTTGTTTAGGCTCTCTATAGTTGAGACCTTTGGAAAGCAGACTACGTAGTTTATAGTTTTCGATTATCATAAGGTCACCATGATGTTCATCTAAGAATGGAGAAAGGTGACAGTCACAATCGGGTACTTCTGGAGCTACATATCCATTATCAGAAAGTTCAATATTAAAATTACGGACTGCATCACCATAGTTAAATGTCTTATTCCGAATTGGAGTATCAAGTTTCGTTGTAATCATTGGGAAATTATCCTCTGATTTCAGAATATCAGGAAGAAGGTTTAAAACATTTTCCTTTCTGAGAATAGTAGGAAGATGCAAATGATCAATTCCTTTGTTAACAAAATGAATCAGGCACACGTTTTTAGGTTTCAGCTTCGTGATCTTAGAAAGGAGGCATGACTTGAGAAATAAATTCAGTATCGTTGATATCCAGAATATTGTTGAGAATACCCAATTCTCTCTGATTCTTTAGTACGAGTGACCGAGAGATATTTTAAAGAAAGACTCCGATTGATTTCATAAGTAACTATACTTAAAACTAGAAATACATTGCCAGATCCAATTTACATTGAGAACGCTTAAAAAGTTAAAAAAGCTGCTTATAATTATACTTCTCTGAAAGGTAATACAAATTATCCACCAATCAACGAAATACAGAATTCAATACATAAACATAATATTGTCCAATCATAGTTGAGCATTTCCATTACGAATCAAGGTAGTGCCTCGGATTAATACTTCCACACCTTCAGCTATTTCCTGGTCTAGCTTTCGCAAGGAGACCTTGACGTCATTAGACATGAAATACTTCATCTGAAGGAAATAGCACTTAGCAAAATTTGCTTCCTAACTGCGCGCGCACTGGGAATGCTGGAAAACCCAACAAATATAAAGATAAAGATGTTCCTTATCTTCGTCCGTAGCGTGTTCTTCAGGGTGCAAGATTTCCGAAGCAATGGAACGAAGCAACTTGCGTGGAAGATTATTGAAGATTATTGAAGATTACATGTATACATACAAAAGTTCTTAACTTTTTAGCATATCCGTAACGTCAGTCTGGTCCTTGAACTCGGAGGAAAATGATTTATAGCCAAAATTTGCAACTTTTGTTGAAGGAAGATAAAGATGTGAGGATTAAAATGAATGATTTATGAAAAGAATTAAAATGAAGTTTCGTTGTTTAGTCTTACGTTTAGTCGTCTGTAGCTCTTTACGCAGACTGTTACAGAACGATAGAAGAGTATTTTAGTATTAGACTAAAAGTGGCAGTCTGTTGAGTATTTTACTGGCGTGATCTTCAAATGTTCCTTTTAGCACAGAGGGCACCAGTTTTAGATAATCCTGAAGTTTTTCTTACCTGTGATTTTGATTTGTAATTGATCGATGGTAGACCAATTTACAAAATAAATAGCTTTATATACGAGTTTCATGCACTTGAATTCTTGTCTCTCTTCTACCGACAACTAGTGTTTGGAGAAATCTTATTTGCCGAAAGCAAAGCTTGCAGCTGTCTTCTGTAGTCACTGTAGCTTGCTAACTTGTGTATTTGTTAAGGGCGGTAGACATGATCGTGAAGTCACTTGTTTATATTACTATGTATTCTGTGAGTTTATATTCTTAGTTTAAGTATCGCAAAGTTTTTAAGTTTCATCAGGAAACCAGTTTTTTCTAGTAGATTGATATGATTTCTTTACCCAGGCAGATGCTAAGTAGACGTGAGCTGCTTGCCGGGTCAAGGAGCCCATCATCCGGTGATAAGGAGACTGGTTCTTCACTCAAACGGTGTTTTTCATGCAATTTGTTAGAAAAACAGATGAGATATTTGGACTTTATAGGGTTGATGGCCAGAGCATTATTGATTGACCAGGTTTCTAACTTTGCATGAGTATCATTCAATTGTTGATATACCAGACATTTCTCCTTTTTTTTCCTTTTGGTTTGTAGGTCATACGGTCATCGAAAACGGAATTATACAAATAACAACATTTTTAGGCGTACATTTCAAAAAAGATTTTGGCTGTGGGGAGTTAGATTCCGAGGAAGGATATATATTATTTGAAGCCCTTCGGTTTGCTATCAATGAAGTAAACAAAAACCGTTCTTATTTGCATAATATGACATTGGGTTTCAAAGTTATCAACACTTGCAACAACATATATGTTTTGCGAGGGAACATGGCTTCAGCTATTCTTGACCCAAAATTTATTGGATTGATTGGACCAACCAGCACAACCGAAATCGTATTTTCTGCTCCGACCTTCTATATTTTTAAAATTCCAGTAATTTCCCCTTTGGCTACAGGTATCATTCTTGAAGACCGACAGAGATATTCCAACGTTTTTAGAACAATTCCGTCGGACAGATACCAGGTATATGCTTTCATTGATTTAATCAAATACCTCAATTGGACTTATATCTATGTTATTCATTCCCATGATAACTTTGCTGAACAGGCAATGAACTTCTTCGTAAAATTGGCAGCCAGTGAAAGAATTTGTATTGCCAGGAGAGTATCGTTAACACAGAAAGGAACAATGAGTTTTTATCGCGAAGCTATTCACGTTTTGATGCAGGAAACAAACGTCAAAGTGGTGTTGCTTTACACTGATTTAGAAGACACGAAGTACATACTCGAATCAGCTAAAGACGTAGGTGTACGCCGTGGTCAATACACTTGGTTGAGTGGAACAAGTTTTTCTTCTGCATTAAATCAAGGGTCTGATGATATCGCTGACGGAGCATTGTTTCTACAACTTCATAATCATATTAATTCCAATTTTTTGTCTTATTTGAAAAATCTTAAACCAAAAGAGAACAATTTTACCTGGTTCCGACAGTTCTGGGAAAAAACTTTCAACTGCAGTCTACAAAACACTAGCAGTAACGCATGCACTGGCAACGAGTCTCTTGATAACGCAAGAATTTTGAAAATGAATTTTGAGGTGATGCCAATGATAAGTGCAGTTTATACATATGCATGCTTGGTTAGAGAGGCTCTTGATCGAAAGTTGGTTGAGTTTTCAAGTGTTCGAAAAATTCGTTCAGCGCGTAATGTTTTATTAAAAATGCTTGTGAATCGAAGTGTTGATTGTGATTCTCCTTTTAAATCTGCGCAATTTGGTGAGTATGGCTCAGTACAAGGCCATTACCATATTCAAAATTTCCATTACAACGGGATGAGAAGTAAAATGGAAAGGGTGGGTGTTTGGGAACAAAATCATTCTCCAAGACTAAGCCTTAACCTCTCGAAAATCAGATTTGGATTTGGAAATGCTACTAAGCCCGATGGAGTTTGTGCTTATCCTTGCGGACACGATGAAGTGAAGCTCTCAGTCGATGTCAATTATCAGTGCTGCTGGAAATGTTCAAAATGTACAATAACACAACACTTGTTTAACAACACTTGTGTAGAGTGTCCTAAATATGACTTACCAACAGAGAACAGGACATCTTGTTATCATTTACCTCGGGTCTACTCGGATATGAAAAACACGGGAAATATAGTTGCGTTAGTATTTTCACTTTTAGGCCTAAAACTTTCGACCATTACATTGGGCTTATATTTGAAATATTGGAAAACTAAAATCGTGAAAGCTTCGGGGCGAGAACTGTCGTCGTTCATGATAGCTGGAATGTATCTGTGTTTTATATCGCCAGTATTTTTTATGGTTAAACCTTCTTCGTTTGTTTGTGTTGCTCAGAGGTTTATTGTGGGCATTTTCTTGACCATGTGTTATACACCACTGTTACTAAAAACAAATCGAATTTACAGAATATTCGAAGGAGCTCGGAATGGTCTTAAACGGCCCAATTTAGTATCCCCGCAATCGCAAATTATGATCTGCTTTGCTCTCATTGCTATTCAGTGCATGCTGTCTCTTGCCTGGATAATAGAAAATCGCGCAGATATAGAGAAAACCATCAAATATGACCCACCGTGTCTGTGGCTAACATGTCGTCACAGTGGTATTTCATTGTCTTTTAACCTTGCATTATGTTGCATCCTGATGCTTTGTTGCACCTACTTCGCCTTTAAAACCCGCAATTTTCCAAAGAATTACAATGAGTCTAGAAGTATTGGTATAACAATGTATTGTACATGTTTTCTTTGGGGTGTTTTTATACCATTGTACATAACAAACGGAAGCTCTGCTCGTATTTTGATTTTGACAGTTTTCTGCATTGTGATTGGTTATGTAACTTTGATTGGTCTCTTTGGTCAAAGGCTTTATGTGATGCTATTTGTTGAAGGAGGGAGGACTGAAAGTGCCACTGGTCTATCTACGGATAACAATTTTGTATGTGCAAGCGAGAATAGAAAATACAAAGTAGCAAAACTGGAGAAATTGGCTGCGGAGTCTTGCGACTACTCTGAAAGTAACAAAGGATTTGAATCAGATCAAGTTGTGAATGGTTCAAGATAAGCTATGGAAGTATGTTCTTTGATTATCAGGGTTATACTCCACAATGGTCAGCTGACGTTTCACTACATATATCATGATAACTATTCTTATTACTTGGGATCAAGAAATAGATTGTTGTATATAATCACGGGATATGCACAGTTTTCACCCATAGTGTGAGGTCGAAATAAAAAGGCGTTTTTAATAGCCGATTTGTTAGCCTTCATCATTTGGTTAGGATTTTTTTATTGCTTGCCGAGAAAAGAAGGAAGAAGTATTGCCACTGCACTCTAAAGTAAATATTTTTCTATAAACTTTTCAAAGTCAGCAACAAAACTACATTTTAATGTTCTTCGTACGAACAAAGACCGGATGTTATATTTCTCAAACAGCCTATAGCCATATGGAGATTTAGAATTTGAATAGTTGATTCAGTTTGCTTTGGTGTTTACTTTACTACTTGAAAGCGTATACGGAATGTTAGTAATTCCGACTAAGGGAATAATTAATAATAATAATTTTAATTGTTCCGAATAGCGGACCGCAATCGTTATGAAGAGTGGGTTTAGTTACTTACTTTAGCCTAAAGCCCACGGATGAGCATAGGCCATCGACGAAAGTTCGCCACCGCACTCTGTTTTGGGCTTCTCTTGCTACTTCAGTCCAGTTTGTTTCCTGCCGTCTCAGTTGTGCCTCGGTATCTCGCGCCCAGCTGTTATGGGGTCGCCCTCTCTTCATTTTTCGCTGTGGGTTCCAGGTTAAGACCTGTTGTGTGATGCTGGATGGTGGTTTTCTCAAGGTGTGCCCAATCCAGCCCCACAATCTGTTATGGATTTGCCTGACTACTGTTTCTTGTCCTGCTCTTTCCCATAAGTCTTCATTCCTGATTTTATGCGTCCAGCGTATTTTGTATATACTTCACAAACATGTGTTGAGAAATGTCTGGATCTTCTGCAGAGTTGCCTTTGTTGTGCGCCATGTCTCGCAGCCATATAGTAGAACCGACTTCACGTTCGAATTGAAGATGCCGATCTTGGTTTTGGCGCTAATTTCTTTTAAAGACCATATGTTTTTCAGTATGATGAAGGCCTGTCTTGCCTTGCCGACTCTGGCAGTGACATCCTGTGCTGTGCCTCCACGTTGGTCCACTATGCTTCCTAAGTATAGAAAGGACTCCACCTCCCGTATGGGCTCTCCTGCTATTGTGACTTGGGTGTTGTTGTCGGTGTTGATCTTTATTAATTCAGTTTTCTTCTTGTTGATGTTGATCCCTATCTTAGCTGATGTGGTCTCAAGGCAGGTGGTCTTGTCCTGCATTTGTTTTCGGTTTTGTGACAGGAGCGCCAGAACGTCAGCAAAGTCAAGGTCTTCTAACTGGGCCCAGGGTGTCGACTGTATCCCGGTTTTCCTGCCTGTTGTTGTGGTCTTCATTATCCAGTCGACGACTAGCAGGAGGAGGATTGGCGACAGCATGCAAGCTTGCCTGACTCCAGTCATCACCTCGAAGCTGGCTGATAGCTGTCCTGCATGTACGATCCTGCAACGCATGTCTTCGTAGATGCATCGGATCAGTGAGATGGTTTTCTCTGGAACTCCGTAGTGTTTTAGCAACTTCCGGAGTGTCTTTCTGTCCACACTGTCGAACGCCTTCTCGTAGTCTACAAAGTTTATGTACAGAGGTGAATTCCATTCTAGTGACTGTTCTACTATGATACGTAGACTAGCGATCTGGTCCACACAAGATCTATTCTCACAATAGTCTGCTTGTTGGCCTCGGAGCTTAGCATCTAGCGCCTTTTTCATTCTCACTAATAAGACTCTGTTGAGAACTTTCCCTGGCATTGAGAGGAGCACGATTCCCCGATAATTGTTACAGTCCCTGAGGTTACACTTCTTTGGCAGCTTGATGACGTTTCCTTTCTTCCACTCGGCTGGTACTTCCACATTATCCTAGATCTTGCTGAAGAGGCTGTGTAATATTTGCACAGCAGTCTCAATGTCAGTTTTGATAGCCTCTGCTGGAATTGCATCTGGCCCCGCTGCTCTATCATTCCTCAATTTATTGATGGCCTGTCGGATCTCCCCTTTGGAGGGCTTTTCACAGTTGACGGAAAGTTCTTTCTCTGCTGGTGGAATGTCTGGTGGTTCCTCTGTGGGAGGGCGGTTCAGTAGCTCCCTGAAGTGCTCTACCCATCGTTGCAGTTGTTCCTCTGTGGTTGTCAGTGGGTTTCCGTTTTTATCGTTAACAGGCTTGTGTGTCTGTTGGTGCTTGCCGGCTAGCCTCTTAGAGACTACGTACAACTCTTTAATGTTTTCCTGTCCTACCGCTTCTTCTGCTTTTCTAGCTAGATCCTCAACATAGTCTCGCTTATCCTTCTTTAAGCTTCTCTTCACCTCCTTGTTTGTCTCTGTGTATTCCTCCTCTGCTTTTGCCTTTGTTTCTCTCGTTCGACTTATATTCACTGCAGCCTTTTTTTCTTTCCTCACTTTTAGTTTTTGGATTGTTTCTGCGGAGATCAACTCTTTGTGCTGTGTTTTCTTTTTTCCGAGAACCGCCTCACATGTATCTATCCATAGTTCTTACTGTACCCCCATTGTGTCTCTATGCTTGTATCTTTTTCCTCTATCAGATCTTGTAATGCCTGAAACATGTTGGTTAGACTGACTTTGAAGGCTTCTCGAGTGTCCTGACTTCTGAGCAATCCCACATTATATTTTATTCCTGTGTTACTTTTCATTTTGTGTTTCTTCAGACGTAATCTCCATGTTGTTACCAAGAGATGATGGTCTGAGGACACGTCGGCGCCTCTCAACACCCGTACATCTTGCATTGTTCTTCTAAATTTCTGGCTTATGCAGATATGGTCTATCTAGTTTTTAGTCTCATGATCCGGTGAGACCCAAATGGCTTTGTGGATGTGTTTGTGTGGAAATATACTTCCTCCTATTACCAGCTGATTCAACGCACACTGGTCTACAAATCTCTCTCCATTTTCATTCATTTGCCCTAATCCCTGTGGCCCCATAGTACTCGCATATCCGGTGTTGTGAGATCCTATCTTGGCATTGAGATCCCCCATCAGGACTGTTGTGTCCTTGCCTCTTTTCTTGTCTATCGCTGTCTGTAAGTGATGGTAAAACTCATCTTTCTTCTCCTCTTCCGCATCATTTGTTAGAGCATAACATTGTATTATGTTCAGTATGATATTTTTTTTCTTGGTGGTAAACTGGGCTGTATTGATATGGAAGTTTATAGGTTCCCATCCAATGAGATCACGCTGTGGCTCCTGTGCCAGGATCAGGGCCACACCTTCAGTGTGATGGGCTCCTTCCACTGTGTTCCTGGAGTACAGTATCTGCTCCCCAGATATGTCTCAGCTGCCCTGCCTGTAGCCACCTTGTTTCACTCAAACCCAATACTCCGATGTTATACTTTTTCATTTCTCTTGCTACCTGAAACGATCTTCCTGTTTCGTACGTAATCCTGATGTTCCAAGTTGCTATTCTAACTTTTGCCTTTGGTGTTAGAAGGGGAATCGGCCTCGCAGCTTCCTCTTGGTTTTCACTACGATGCGTCATGTGTCTCTGAGATCGAGTCCTTTCTTCCCTTTGGCGAATGTGTTGGTTTGTTTTAGTCGATGCTTCTGTAGCTTTGGTGATTTTTACGGGGTGGGGCTGCTGGCCTCACGCCCAACCTTCCTCCTTTATCCGGGCTTAGGACCGGCTGTGTTATCCGAAAATATCACAGACGGAGTTGAAGAGTAGGTTTAGAATATTATAAAGGTATTATACATTTCACACAAGTATTCAAATAGTAGTCACCATATTTTTATTTTGCCACTGAAATTCAGAAGGTAGTTTACGAACTACTTAAAGTAATCGATACCTATTTTTGAACGATTTGGTTGTGGTAGATCGGCACAAGAGAAAGAGAGAGAGAGAGAGAGAGAGAGAGAGAGAGAGAGAGAGAGAGAGAGAGAGAGATGGAGTGTGTGTGTGTGAGAGAGAGAGATAGACAGATACAGACAGACACAGACACAGAGAGAGGGGGGGTAGAGAGAAGGGGGAGGAAGAGAGTTTGCGAGAATGGGAGTGGGAGTGTGTCCAGTCAAAAGTATTATCACAAATCTCAAACTTAGTCATTTCTACTTACTTTTTGAGTATATCGTACACCAATAAAATATACACAGAAGAAGATTCCTTTGAAATGAATTCCTTGGCATGACAAATATGTAAAAAGCAAACCATCCTAATTTCCTACTTTTTTCAGTAGGATTCACACCCCTCAAATTATTTTTATAGAAATGTGCTTATAAAATTTTACTTTTACAACGCAAACTATTCCGCCCAGAAATATTTGAGGCAATTTGGTTACAAATACAATAACAAGAGATGATGAAAGTCCAAGAAAGAAAGAAAATATGCCCTTATTGCCGTTTAATAGTAATCTCAGATAGAATATTTTTGCGTCCAATTCCCACTAAGTAAGCGTCCATTTGAATGCCTTGCGTGATACGTTTTTCTGCACCTACAACAATGTAATTGACAGCGATAGGCACTGTGTCTTGTAGAAGAAATCGAGCAGACTTTTAATGTATTAAGCTGTGCATTGTCTGACGAAATTATTTCTATGTTACATCATTGAATATGACCTGTCACGCTGTGTAATGCCAACTCTGTATCGTTGCCCACTCATAAATTTAAAAGATGGTATTGATTCGTTTGAATTGTTTCGATATATCATTTTTTTTCTCTGCTGTACATACTCAGTTCTACTAAAGATCTTCATGCTCCACCCCCTTCCCACTGCTTCTGTGTTAGAACATTCTGTAATTCATAGCATGAGACTGTTTACGACAGTTCAGTCTCATTGTGTCCATCAAGTAATATATACTGTAATTTATAAGAGCTTTTCTACATAGAAGAGCAATTTCATTAAAATATAATGACGACGAGGAACCTGTTCGTTACGCGACAGCACTTGTTTTTTATTACAATTTCATCATCGTGTAAATTCAGTATATTTTCTTCCTTTACTCTTGATTCAAAAATGTTTATAGTTTAATTTTGAAAAAATACTTCGTCCGAGTCGGAAAAAACAAAACGAATCAGCGCGATTCCATCCCTTGTTGAAAGTGCTCGAGGTGACCCAACATATCTCATTCACAAGGTAGCAAAGATCGAACTTTTTTTGACAGAACCATTGTTTAGTTGATACAGGCAATTTATACCCCGTATCACATAATACGGTATTAGCAGCGCTACAGAGGGGACAAAGTGTAACAGGAGGCCCAGAGAAAAAACAGGTGAGAAAAACCATTCTGCACTGAAATTGGTGTCGATGTCGTGCCAGGGTCTATATTGCCTTGACCACTACCTTGAATACAATGGCCTGTTAATGTAGTATTTTCATCTTTAGTAGTCCGGTGAATAATTTGTAACATGACTAACACTTGAAGATGTACTTTTTTTTTTACTTGCTTTTCATTAAATTTGTTCTCGTCCTTTACCGATATTTAAATCTAATAGTATTTTTATGTCGTTTACAATGTTTCTTAAAATATACTAAAGAGGAGACAAAGTGTAACAGGAGGCCCAGAGAAAAAAAACAGGTGAGAAAAACCATTCTGCACTGAAATTGGTGTCGATGTCGTGCCAGGGTCTATATTGCCTTGACCACTACCTTGAATACAATGGCCTGTTAATGTAGTATTTTCATATTTAGTTGTCCGGTGAATAATTTGTAACATGACTAACACTTGAAGATGTACTTTTCTTCTTACTTGCTTTTCATTAAATTTGTTCTCGTCCTTTACCGATATTTAAATCTAATAGTATTTTTATGTCGTTTACAATGCCTCTTAAAATAATGAGTAATATTCATTTCTTAAAGCATTGAGTTTTTGGTAGTCAGTCCCTATAATTTGTTTAATTTCATTCAGTTTAACTTCAATTTCATTATAATATAATAATTAATTACGCACTTGGTTCTCAGTGTAATAGATTCTCAAACAAATGTCGCAGCACAAGCATCATTATTAAAAAACGTAACAGAAAAAGAACCAGTTAAAAATGCTGTTGAGGATTGCTAGCTTTTTTCACTTCCTTCTCGAGTTTTTCTTATATGGTTAGTTATAAGAACTGTCATAAGAATTCCACCAATGGTGATTCCACTGACTTTTTCTACTTCTGAGAATATTTTTTCATTGTGCACATTGAAGAGATCAGGGAACATAACACAACTCTGTCTCACATCTCGTCTTATTTTAACACATTTGTCTACTTTTCCATCAATACGTACATCTGCAGTTTGATCCCAGTACACGTTTCAGATGATTTTCAGGTTTTTAGCATCTATATCTAACGTGCTTAAAATTTCTATAAGTGTCTTATGCTTAACTCCGAAAGGTTTACTGTTATCAATAAGGCACATAAAAAGAGTACTAATCATGTCCAAGGGCAATTGGCATATGGTTCTCAATGTAAATATGGTATTTCTCGTTCCGACGTCTAAGCTAAAACTAAATTGACTAAAAGTTTTCTTTGGCATAATGCTTTTCCTTATTCGTGTTAAAATTATTCTCATTAATATTTTCGTCAAGTGGGTCACAAGATTTGTTGGACGATGTAGTTTGCACTCTTCAGCGTCCGGTTTTGAGGGGAGTGGAGTAAGAATGGATTTGCTTAATTCTTGTGGTATGTCACCTGATGTACAGATTATATTTAGGATTTGCGTCACCTTCTTCAAAGCGAAATCATCTAAAGCTTTCAACATTTCTAGCTTACACCATAAACGATACAGCAATTGTCAAGTCTTGGGCTGCTGATGTGTGGAAACAGCGATGGGGTAATACAGACAACCAGATTTCCCAATTTATTCTTGAACTGTCGGTGAAACCTCCAGGACATGACCTGAAGCGTGAACAATGGGTGCTCTTAAATCGATTACGATCTGGATATGGACGATATGCCGATTTCATGCACAGAATTGGTCCAAGAGACAATCAATTTTGTCGTTGTGGTGAAATTGAATCCCATCAACACGTTTTGATTTGCCAACTGATAGGTATTCGAGGTGATTTCAAATTCGTTGATGAGGACTTCCGTTTGTGGCTCAATGACAATGTCTTAGATATTTTGCTTCTTTTTTTTTAGCTAAGTACGTAAATGGGCCAAAAATGTTACGAGATATACTTACTTCATAAATTTAAGCTTGCCTTGCAGAAGGCTTTTATTGAGGCCTCTTTCTTTTATCGAAGGAGGTGGTGGACTGTAATTCTGCGTGCTCACAAATAGAGAAGTGACCTACTTCCAATGTGTTGTTTCTCGAAAAAAAGCAGATGACCCTCTCACTGAACCTTTTCACCTAAATTCGACTGAAACTTAATGTGTTGGTTGAGCAATTCCTTGCACTGATGCTTTAAAAAAAGAGAAAAAGAAAAAGATGTCGAGCGGCCGAACTGACAGACGTCTGAAGAAGAAAAAGCAAGATTCTTAATGTCTTAAACCAAACGTTGATTGGTTCCCAGTTGTACTTTCAAATGTCACTGGTACTCACTGGTGCCCAGGCCTAAAAATGAATTCCTAATGGATAATCTCGATTGGTCTGAAGCTCGAAAGTTGAATAGAAAACAAAACCAACTAGTGCTAGTAATACAACCAATTTTGTGAAAATGATAGGATTTTATGAATGATAGGTTTATGCTATTATGGTGGTATTTTTTTCACGTCCGGAAAATATTACTTGCCGGTGTAATAACCCAAAACGGGGATAGGAAGAGTACATTAATTGCTACTATCGCTAAAAATTTTGTACAGAAAATACTAATAAAAATTTAAGCCAGCATTTCATATTAATATCAAAAAAAAAAATTGCATACAAAAATTTCAGGGGTAAGAAATCGTACTAGTGCTCAAGCATCACCAGCACTAGTCCAAATCCCTCACTTACTAACGATTACTTTGAAATCGACTCAACTCCAACATCTCTTGGACTCCTTGAAAATGTAAAGGATTCATTGACAATGGCGTCAAGTCAAAGATTATTCAGTTCCTTAAGAATATTAACTAAATCGAGTCAACTCGATGATGAATCGGTTTCTCAGTAATTTGAACGATTTACTCAATCATCAACGAAAACCGTAATTAATAGCTTTTCATGACTTAATCGATTTCTTAACGATCGATTGTCAAGTACGATTTGTGTAAATCGAGTTTTTCCGTCTCCCGTTTTTCATCAATCTATTGAAGAGGTGTGAAACAGTACCGAAGAAGCTCCCAAGCTGGCCCTTCCTTTTTCTCAAGATGATTGTCTCCAATGACCACAATTTTTTAAAGAGGTCAGTCATGTCGCGATTTCTTCAGAGAGAGACTTAGAATACAGACCACAACACACTTTTCTTAACGCAATAGAATCTCATAAAAACTAAACTAACTCGTACAAGAAGGTGATTTATATATTAAACATGTAATTATGTTTATTTCATTCTTCGGCGATTGAACAATGTAAGGTTGATCCTGGGTGGCAAAACACTGTATTTTTTCTTTACCGCGATGGATAGCGCGAAAACAGGCGGTAAAATCCACCATATCCTTCAAACTAGGGGTTGGGTTATTTTCCAACAATTTGATGCGTAACGAAGTAGGTAATCCTTTCATGTGCTGGCGAGAAAGCAATGCGGTCCGGGCATCAGCCGTCATTGTAGGATCAGCTTTGGGTGACAGTGTCTTGAGAACCCATAAAAAGATGCGAGGGATCTTCGTCAGGGTGCAAGAGCCGCTGTTCAAAATCGGAGAAAAACTGTTCACGGTTGACAGCGGGGCACATAAATTCCGTCAAGCTGCCACAAAGAAAGGCACATGTACCCTTTTGCTCGTCATCCAACGAATGACAGTACGTGGCAGCAGGGCCACGAAGGAAAGCAGGCAAGTACTTTAATTTCTTCTCCTCGTCCCACGAATTCGCAGTAGAACAAACGTCAAACTGACGAAACCAAGTAACGAAATCCACAGAGGTGAATTTCTCGGGCACAACAGAAAAAGCCATGATCTGTGAATATCCACTGCTCAACTCTGTTCCTCTGTCACCAATGTTGCGAGTTCTTCAGAGAGAGACTAAGAATACAGACCACAACACACTGTTCTTAACGCAATCGAATCTCATAAAAACTAAACTAACTTGTATAAGAAGGTGATATATATATATATATATATATATATATATATATAAATATAAAATTAAACATGTAATTATGTTTATTTCGCACTTGGCCCGACAATTTCCTAATTTCCTACCAAGTGACACTTGACAATATCACGCGAGAATATGACAACAGGACGAGATTAAGACGACGAGACAATAGGACAACATGCCGCGACAACATCACAAGACACCGAGTGTGCACATTGATCTGTTAACTAAATTTAAACCCTAACAAATCCGAAAATTAAAATATCATTCATTACACTTCACCTCAAGCCCGGTTGAACATTGAAAAATTATTGCTTGAAGCAAAAGGGATAAGGAAAAAATTATCCCTTAAAGCAATAATTTTTTTGCTTAATGCAAAATTTTTTTTGCTTAAGTAAAAAATTTTCCGTAGAGGAAATCGGTGTTCATACTTAATTTGCGCTGTAAGCAAAATTAACAGATCAGTTTCAATCATGCCATCGAAGAGAAAACGTAGATTACTTGCATTGTATCAGTTATATCAAAATGAACAGCAACGATCTTATGTTCGAATGGTAAATACCACGAGATGTCAAAGAGGAGAATATCACTCTCTCATTCAAGAATCAAGAAATGTGGACGAGGAGAGACATCACCAATATTTTCGAATGTCAAAAGAGCGCTTTGACGAACTTCTGGATATAGTGTCAAATTTTTTGTCTAATTTCCCAGCACTGAAGAAGATTGGAAGTCGATTGCACATGATTCTGACTTATTTCGGAATTACCCCCATTGTGTGGGTGCGATTGATGGCAACCATATACCAATAAAGGCTCCCAAACATTCTGACAGTGACTATTTTAATTACAAAGGATTCCATTTCATTGTTTTAATGACAGTATTTGATGCTAGGTATAGGTTTGTAATGGCTGACATTGGGGCAAATGGTCGAGAAAGTGACGGTGGAGTTTTGGCGAAGTCGGATTCGGTATCAAGTTAAACAAAGGCAAGTTAGGATTACCAGCAGCAGAGCTGATTTTGGGCATTGCTGAACCTATGCAATATGTTTTGTTGGTGATGCAGCTTTTCCCTTAAAAGAAAATATGATGCATCCATACCCCGGTACTTATTTGGATGATGAAAAGCTCACCTATTATTATCACCACTCTCGAGCCAGAAGAATTTCTGAAAATGGATTCGGAATTTTGTCAACTCGTTGGAGGATTTTTAGAGGACCAATCGATGCTTCTCCAAACAATGTTTCGAAAATAACGAAAGCTTGCATTGCCCTTCATAATTACTTGGCAAGTACTGATTTTAAAAACTCTCCACAAACGAGATACATCCCACCAAATGCCGTTAATCGGGAAAATAACACGGGAGAAGTTTTAGCAGGAGGTCGGAGAGAAAGTAGCTCAAATCTGCTGCCGATTAATCGACTTTCTTCAAATATGGCCTCACGCCAGGCTGTGGAGATTCGGGACAAATTTAACAAATACTTCCTAACAGACCATGGGAAAGTTCCATGGCAGGATAATGTTGTAAGGAGAGGAAGAAAAAATTGAATGAAAATTAGCATCAACTTATATATTATATATTTTGTAATGAAATGCCCATAAGAAATGTAAGTGTCACAAGCGTAACTTCCTAGTTTCGTATAAAAAGATAAATGTAAAGTAAGAAAAACTCTAATGTTAATTTCTTAAATAATCCACAAAGCTACTTGACTGCATTTGCTGTGTTTCTCCCGTTTCAGTCATTGACTGTCCAGCTAGCTCTGCCATTTTAGCATCAAATAAGATGTCATTTATTTTCTTTTTTGTTACAATTTGGGACACCTTTGATAACTTACGTAAAGAGTCCGCAACAGTTCTTCCGAAATTGGAAAATTCATCCTCATCCTCCTTATCAATTCAATTTCAGTTCTTGGTCTTTTCTTTACGGTCCTGCTTGCCTTTAAACTTGTACTGGCTGTGCTTGCCACAGGCGATGCAGATCGCGCAGAGACCGAGGGTGAAAGTTGTTCCTCGAAAATGCTTTGATCTTCACAGTGTAAAGAAAAGTTCACTCTGTCTCCGACGAAGTTAAATTACTTTCCGTTGTCCGATGCTTTATAAAGGGTGACAACCATGCCAGCATTTCGAAATATTTTTTTGGTTTGTTGATCTGCCATTCCTGCTTTTCCCTTTAGCGATTTTCTTCGACTTTACACAGCTCTCGCGTATGTACTTCCACTTCGTTTTGGCAAAATCAATCACAATATTTAAATTCCGTGCTATTTCTTGCCAGGAATTTTGAATTCGTAGAGTCTCGATATTCTTTCAACGATGAATCGTAGAGGTGTGGGTATTTTTGAACTTCTTCGATCAATTTTCCCTCAAGATTATCAATTGCTACTTCACAAATCTTGTGAAAAAATTATTTTCATACACAATATTTGCCCTTTTTATAAACCCAAGAAAAAAATCATGATTTAATGGGGTTCAGGAATGCAAAACAGTAAAAATGAATCACAGAAACGTAGATTCAGTGACGATTTTATTAAGGGCGTTTACAATTACTCAGTACTAACGTCATTTGTCATAATCTTCCTTCTTTCAGCGTTTTCAGTCACAGAACCACTGTGAAGGAGTTAAAGCAAGAAAAAAAAGTTGAACTTTTTTCAACTCCGTAATTTTCTTGCTTAAGGAGATAATTTTTTGCTTAAGCGCCTTCAAATTTTGCTTGCGAAAAAAAATTAACCCTTAAAGCAATAATTTTTTTGCTTAAAGGTGTAAGCAAAATTATAGCGAATTAAGTAGGATTACGATGCAGACATTCTGGCGCCAAGGCCATAATTTTTTGCTTAAGGAAAAATAATTTTTCACATAATTAATATAATTTTTCACAAAATTATTTGCTTAAGCAAAAAATTATGTGAAAAATTACGAAGTGTAAAGTGTAAACCAGGCTTTAATCGCCACTGCAAATTATCCACTTACTGCAAATGGTTCTTTTGCGTGGTCAGACCAATTGTCAACATCTGTCAAAATGAATAAAAGACAAGGTACAGTCAAGTGGGTTTCTGTGGTTTGAAGTTAAAAAAAGTTTAAAAACTGTTTGACAGTGGATAACGCTCTCTTAACGCTCTTTCTAAATTATATTAGAGTAAGAGAAATGGAGGTTGGCCACCAAAGGGTTACAAAGCCAAGGCATTTCTGGTCAACTATTGGCGTTCTCCTGCACCTATCACTGAAAATGTTCATAACATTGTGTACACTGGTTGGCACGATCAAGATTTAGAGCTTTGTTTAGAATTAACCCCTGGCAGCGCAGCCAATCAGCGCACGATATTCAGACACACCTTTCTCCGGTCTACCCATCCGCCATTTTCCCAGACACGCAGTCCATGTTGGGGAAAGGGAATGTGCTAACAACACAAAAAGTGTCGTGAAGAAATGCTCTTGGGGAACGTGCCCATCGGACACCCGATGCCCGGAAAGACTAGCAGGGGGTGTGAAATTTATTCCATTTCCGAGATGGAGTTCATTTTTCAAAAATTTTCCACGGATGACAATCTTTTTCCAACCCCTTACGCCGCATATTAATTTTTAAGTAATCTCCCACCCATGACAATTTTTTGAGGAGGTACTTTATCAGGCAAGAAGAAAATATCTTGATTAAAATATGAACGTGCTTATCACACATGATGTATTGTTTTGTTTAAGTCGATTCTTGACTTCATTTTTTGACTTTTGATTTCATTTTTTAAACTTTTTCTCCAGATCCCTTGTCTATTACATTTTTGGTCATTTTCCACCCTCACCCCATTTATTACAACCCCCACTTCTATCAGGCACCCAAGAATAGCAATTGTGTCAGATGATTCATTCATTCAATCATTCTTTCATTTAACATCCTTTCACAATTTGAAATTTTAGACAACCAAACTGTTCTTAGTAAACGAAGGTACACCACTGCCTCTGAAAAGGGACTACATATACTAAGCAAACCTGTTTTATTACCTTTGTGGTCTAAATTTGATAAAAAGGTCTGCTTTTATTGTTATGATAAATATATATTGTACAATAATACTTCATTTTCAGACCCCAAGAAGCTACTGAAACAAGAACAGTGTCCACACTTCCTTAATTATTTCTTGAAACTGATGCAGTTCAGCTTTAGCCTGGTTTTCTCATGCTGCATTGACTCAGATGATCTGTCAGATGGTAAACAGCAACCTGTATTAGTGTATAGCTTATGATATGACAGTAAAACACACATGTATACACATGTACAGGCTTGATGACAGACATACGCTACTTGTCAACACTGGCTTACTACATCAACTCTCATAATCTGCGACTGACAACCTTATAGCACCGATCTACAAGCCAAAGCAGGCTTCTCACCGTTTCTGATAGTCATCACTTCCCTACTACAGTACTGCACTAGTCTTTTCTCACGGCCTATCCTACTGACCTACAGACCTAAACTCAAACCAAAGGCTTTCGATCAGGCCCTGGTTGTGTAATCTGAGTCTGCAAGCGCTAAATTTCAGACAGTCAAGTGAAAACTAATTACAGCCTATATCTGACAATGCACGATGCACTTACCCCGTTTTGCATTTGCAATATGCTTCTGTCACCGTCTTCGACTCTGCGTCGATAATGAAATGCACACGATGCGGTTCCTCGGTTTTGTGCTGACTCCGAACTTCCCAGTGCGTACTTATTGTTGACGTAGGGTATTGACCTTCAATAGCTCGTTCATTGTTTTTTTTCCTCTAGATATCGGTACCTTTTATGTAATTAGCTTTTACGTAATTCGTATTTACTTACTGACCTTGCTCATTCAATCGCAAGGAAATTGTCGAAATTGCATGGAATTTAGCAACAAGAAGAAACTGTAAGCACTAAGCACAACCCTTTTCGACTCTTTCTAAGTAATTGTGACTGTCTTTCCGTTTATCGTTTTTAAATTAGCGTTTTATTGTAGAGAAATTTAGTCACGAAGATATCCGATGAGCCGAAATAAGTCGTTTCTTTTTTTATTGAACTCTGCTTCGAAGAAAAAGAACTGGCAAAAAGAGAACAGTAGAATACTCTGAAGGTCGCACTCACATAAAAAATGGCACCAGTGTTGTGTTGAATCCTGACCGCATTCAGATACTGCTTTCATCTGTATAAATCGGCTCTCTGGCGCTGCCTCAGAGTCGATTTGTACGGCAAATACGTTTCCGATATGTCGTCTGGAAGACAGGCTAAACTACAGAAGGCAATGTTTGTTTGTCTCGAAATGGTGTACCTATGGGCGCTCCCTCGTCAGGCGAAGCGAGATGTGGGAGTTAATTCAAAGAACAAACGTCCCACCTTTTCCTTGACAAATATGTAAACAAAATTCTCAGCTGGAATAATCAACAGCTGAGAGTTTTGCAGAAGTTTCTCTTGTTTTTTTCCATCGAAGGTCTTTTGTTGCTGTTTCCGAGCGTGTCTCTGTCAATTTAGTTTTGGAGGAAAAAGGATATCCAACGTTCCAAGGTATGGACGATTTCCTTTTCTTGTTTTGCTAAAAATGTTATTGAATTGTGTTGATTGATATGGGATTGTTCGCTTGAGATTTTCCTTCAAATTTTAGTTTTGGGACTTCCTGGTGTTTTATCAAAAAGAAAATGGATATTTCATTATGCTTTGCTGTCACTTAATCTTGATCGCTACTTTTTTCAGATAGATTGGCATCACATCCATTAAACATTTTGTAGAATTATTAGTTTATAGCCAATCACCATCAGTAGGAGTACTGAAAAACGAGAATTTTGTGTTTAACTGAATCCGTGCCTGCTAGTTTTTGTTTGGGTTCTAAGTATTGCAATAAACAGATACAAATTTGTTTCTATTCGGACCTCACTTTTATTTGCCCAGGTCTGTTTTGATTGCAATAGTTCCAATCGCAAGACACAAAATGCATAAACAATATGACCAATTCGAGAGAAATATCTCCTGTTTTGTGTTTCCTAATTTTACACTCAGCTGCACTAATAATTTGAAGTTACCAATTATTGACATATGGTACAACTGCCTTTCAAAATTCAAATGACATTACTTTTTTTTTAAATGTAGGAAAGCAAAA
>RDPX01000099.1:1451591-1470640 GCA_003991215.1 Morbakka virulenta | reverse complement strand
GGGAGAGAGAGAGAGAGAGAGAGAGAGAGAGAGAGAGAGAGAGAGAGTGGGGGCGGTAGAGAGAAGGAGGAGGATGAAAGTGTGTGAGAATGTGAGTGACAATGTGGCCAGGCAAAAGTAATCGCAAACCTCAAACTTAACCATTTCTAATTACCTTTTTGAGTATTTCATACACCAATAAAATATACATACAAGAAAATTGCTTTGAATTGAAGCTGGCATAGCAAATATGTAAAAAGCAAGCCATCCTACTTTGCCACTTTTTTCAGATAGATTTTTACCCCTCAAATTATTTGTACAGAAATGTGCTTATAAAATTTTACTTTTACAAAACTAATTATTCCAAGCAGAAATAGTGCCCAGAAATATTTGAGGCAATTTGGTTACAAATACAATAACAAGAGATGATGAAAGTCCAAGAAAGAAAGAAAATATGCCCTTATTGCCGTTTAATAGTAATCTCAGATAGAATATTTTTGCGTCCAATTCCCACCAAGTAAGCGTCGATTTGAATGCCTTGCGTGATACGTTTTTCTGCACCTACAACAATGTAATTGACAGCGATAGGCACTGTGTCTTTTAGAAGAAATCGAGTGGACTTTTAATGTATTAAGCTGTGCATTGTCTGACGAAATTATTTCTATGTTACATCATTGAATATTACCTGTCACGCTGTGTAATGCCTTGTCTGTATCGTTGCCCACTCATGAATTTAACAGATGGTATTGATTCGTTTGAATTGTTTCAATATATCTTTTTTTTTTCTCTGCTGTACATACTCAGTTCTACTAAAGATCTTCATGCCCCCCCCCTGCTGCTGTGTTTAGAAGATTCTGTAATTCATGACACGAGACTGTTTGTGACAGTTCAGTCTCATTGTATCCATCAAGTAATATATATTGTAATTTATAAGAGCTCTTCTACATAGAAGATTTTACAAGGCTTATGACTAAGCAATAGAATGTTTTGTAATTGTTTTGTTTTCAGTAATTAAATATCATTTTGAATTTGATTGATCGTTTTGTTATTTCGTTAGCTCTGTAGCTAGACTGATGATCAGTACTGACATAATCGGAATACAAGTTGATTTTTGATACTAATTGAGACTTTTGAAGACTAATGGAGTTGTTTTGTCATTTATCCAGTATCCTCGGTCAGAAGACAACTCTAATGTGCTAACGCTGAGCCGAAAGATAATTTCTCCGTAGAAAGAGACCAGAGACCCTTACAATTAGGTACCAAGGGAAGCAGCATTGGTATTAATTATTATAATTATATATATTAAAAGAATATGAATAGTATTGAGCTGTGCTGGGAACGCTGAGAAGTAAGAAAGATATGTGAAATACAACGTACAGCAGCCAGAAATGTAAAACTAGTAGGAGCAACATGATATGACTCTAGATTACAGCTTGGCAACATCGCAGAAAAATAATAAGTAATAATTGTTAAATGGTTTTTGACTTCTTGTGATCCTATGGAAGAGTGGTCTTCAATTACTACGTCAGAGGTGTGAAAAAACGTAATAGAAACAAACCAGATGAAATGCTGTTGAGGATTGCAAGCTTTTTTCACTACCTTCGCGAGTTTTTTTTATATAGTTAGTTACTGTAAGTTTACATCTGAGCCGTGTTATAATTTTGAGAAAAGAATAGTGTTACCTTCGAAATGTAGGCATGGTGTTGATTATTTTTTGACCTCGAGGCGTGCTTAGGAGTGTTCTAATTTAATCGCAACCTCAACATATACTTAGATATTTAATTCATTGACCCTATTGTTATTCTTCTTTAGGTGCCATGCCTTGATAAGGCGTAGGAGACCATGGCTCTCCATTCTTTTTTATTCTTCCCCATTCTTATGACTTCCACATTTGAGCAGTTGGTCGGTTTTCCTAGATCAATAACATACATGAGCCTACTTCATCCTCTGGTTTTCCATCCAGCTACTTTTCCTGTAATAGCAAAATATTCGAACCCTCCTTTCCTAACAGTATGTCCAAATAACTTAAACTGCCTTTGCCTTATAGTTTTGATTATGTTACATCTAACGTTTAGTCTTCTCAGTACTTGTTCGTTCGTTATCCTATCTAAGTACGCATGATATTTTGAGAATACGTTTGTAAAACGACAACTCTGCAGCTTCCAGACGGTTAGCCAACTTTTTGGTGACTGTGCAGCTTTCACAAGGATATAGTAATATTGGGATTATAGAACAATTAAGAACATGCAGCTTCGTTTTTACTGATAGAGGATTTGTGAGAATATCCCTCATTTTAGTAAAAGCATTCTTTGCTAGGTGAATTCTTGTAATTATATCTTGTTAGCATTTACCTTTAGATGTGATTATTCAACCCAGATATTTGAAAATATTAACTTGTTTGATTTCAAATCCACTATTCTTAACGGATTGTTGTGTTTGCTTTACTTATTGACATGGAGGTTTTGTTACAATTAACGTCCATCCGCATTCTTTCACTATGATGTCCTATCTGATCAAGCAACCGTTGCAATTTTTCATTGGAGTCTGCAATAAACGTAGCATCATCAGCATACCTAATGTCATAAGAACTCCACCAATGGAGATTCCACTCACTTTTTCTGAGAATATTTTATGATTGTACGCATTGAAAAGATCAGAGAACATAACACAACCCTGTCTCACGCCTCGTCTTGTTTTAACAAGTTTATCCACCTTTACATCAAAACGTGCCCCGATGGTTTGATCCCAATACAAATTTCTGACGATTTTCAGGTTTTTAGCATCTATATCTAACGTGCTTAAAATTTCTATGTGCCTTATGCTTAACTTCGAAAGGTTTACTGTTATCAATAAGGCACATATAAAGGGTCATATCATGTCCAAGGCCCGTTGGCATATGGTTCTGAATGTAAATATGGCATTTCTCGTTGTCACGTCTGGGCTAAAACCAAATTGACTAAAAGTTATCTCTGGCATAGTGCTTTTCCTTATTCGTGTCAAATTTATTCTCATTAATATTTTCGTCAAGTGGGTCATAAGATTTTTTGGACGATGTAGTTTGCACTCTTCAGCGTCCGGTTTTTGGGGGAGTGGAACAAAAATGGATTTGCTTAATTCATGTGGTATGTCACCTGATGTATAAATTTTATTTAGGATTTGCGTCACCTTCTTCAAAACGAAATCATCTGAAGCTTTCAACACTTCTACAGCCAGTTCATCATTGCCTGTTGCTTTGTTATTCATTTTGCGCATTGTGTATCTTACTTCCGTTTCTATAATAATTGATCCATCTCAATCTCTGAGAATAATCGGCTTTTCACCCCTGACATCGCTGAATAACTCCTCAACATACTCACTCCATTTATTTGCTATTCCTCTCCTCACCGTCGGAAGGCTCCCTTCCGATAACTTAATGCAATCACCAGAACTGCATATTTGTTTACCATTAATTTCTTTTGTTTTCCTTAATATGTTTGATGGCTCAGGGTTTCTAACATTTTAAATTTCCGAACCAAGTTTATTGACGAACGCTTCTTTTGCTTTCCTAGTTTTCTTTTATGGTTCTTTTCAGAGTTTGGTACGCAACACATCTGCGGTCTTTTACTTTCTATCTTCCATCACTTCTGGGATGCTGTCTTTCATGCAAAGTTTTCTTTTCGCGGGCTTGTGGATTGCTTCTTTAAAACTCGTTCACTCTTCGGCTTCTTTTTCGTTTGGCATTTCGAGCCTGTTCTGTACAGCTACTGAATATTCCATCATTTTTTCTAGTGTTTCAAGGTCCGCCCGATTCCACCCCTGAAAAGCGTGTTTTGCTTTCTTTTTACGTATCTTGATATCACCCATCACAGGGTTATAATAACTGCCGCAATCAGCACTTGGATAGGTCTTACACCTCACTATGACATTCTGAAAGCGATTATTTATTGCAATGTAGTCAATTTGGTTGAGTCCATCACCTCCTCGACTTCTACAGGTATATAGGCGTCTTGGTGGTTGTTTGAACCATGTATTACTTATTACCTGGTCGTGCCTTCTACACCAGTCCAGCCATATTTCAGCACGCTCGTTGCTCGTTTACGCCGAGACCACGACTGCCTACATTGAAATTAAGATCGTCCATGACAATTCTCACTTCCCGCGACTTGCATTGACTCACAGAGTCATTAGGGATGTTAAAAGAAGACTCTAATTTAGACTCATCGGTTGCAGAAGTGGGGGGCGTATACCTGGAATGAGCATATGCTAAGAGACTTTGCTTCTAGCTTTACAGAAAGCAGCCTTTCAGACAAAGTGGCTTTTGCCTGTTCTTTCATCTGGAATAAAGGCCACTCCGTGCTGGTGAGTTTTACCACAAGAGAAAGCTACTTTTGTTTCCGCTTTTAAAAGATGCAGTTTCTGTCCACGTTCTTGACCTGATGTGTTATTAAAAAGTTTACACTCGCACAAAAAAACCGGAGAGATTGCTTCTTTGATTGATTTTATTTAAGCCTATTTTGGCTTCAGTAATGCATACACACAGTTTTGACCTTGACGGAACCTCAATAAGCCATGGGTTTTGCACAAAGAGATATGATCACAGCCGAAAAATTTACAAGTAGCCCTTAAAAAATTAAAAGGAACTTTAAAAATGATGGATTTATCTGTAGAGCTCAACTAGTTTTAAATGGTTTGCCTCAGACCGAGATAGAAGATTTTGGCAAGAACATAAGAAATAACAAAGGCCTACTACAACTATATCCTGCGGAAAAAAACATACCCGTGAGAGCTTGAGACCATAAGACCAGACTAAGCCCACTCTCGGTATATTTTGCATTATAATGTGCTTTATTTTAACAATTATAATTACTTCTCCTTGTTCTTTGTTCTGTCCTTGACAATTACAGTTGTTTTGACAAATGTTTGGCGGTGTAGATAGCAGCTGGTGTTTGCTCGTGGAACTCTGCTGGTTGGCAGTCCGGGGCAGTTGGGCAGCTAAATAGGTGTTGCATAGCCTGCAGTTGGCGCAGATGCTGAGGTTGTGAAACCCCAAGATTTCTGGATGCCATGCACCTGCCATGTCTCACTGCTACCAGACGCTATGGGATGCAGACAGAGAGCCTCCGTGTGGCACATACTGGAAACTGAATTATCTGGTCAATATTCTGTACCTACCTTCACAGTCCTATCTCAACTACATTATAATTACTGCTGTTCTTTTATTATTTATTAAGCTTTCCTTTTCTCTGTTGAAAACTTGATCTTAAATGGTAAGAGGTTTGTTGTACTTTCAGGTCATGACGAGGACGAAAAATAAGGAATACTAGCAACACTTAATACTGATACGTAAAGTTCTTTATATCAATACTTGCCATGAAGCTTTGTCCAAGGCATCTTTTTTTCTATGTACAATTTTTAGATTATTCATACACATCAAAATGATCAAATTTACGCAGAAAAGGATAGTTACAGAAAATTGGAAAATATCATAGCATTTTCTGTACATAAAATTGTTAAAAATAAGATAAAGCAAAACAGAATCTAAATGGACTTTGATTATGGTAAGAAAAAAACAACAAGTAGTTCGGAACAGGACAATGCGAAGCCAATTCCTCATTGAGGGGGCGCCAAATGGAAGCAGTTCATGGAGGAACGGTAAGGTTAAGGTACAATTTGAATTAATTCCAAACATGGTTTATTTGAAAGAACATAATAGTTTACCGAAGTTAGACCCCTCATTTTCCCATCCATTATTGGAGAGGGGTAGTAGAATGAACAAAGAAACCACCCGTGGCCTTGCGGGTTCTCTGTGATCTAGCGAATAAACTATAGATTAGCTGGGGCTCATCAGAAAATACGTACGCTCAAAACTACTAATTATCGTCCCTCCCACCCTGGTGCCCTGAACAACAAAATAAGACCATTAAAGCAATAAGATGTCAATTTCAAATTATTCGCCCCCTTCCCCCAGCCATAAGCGGAACGTACGTTTTAAATAGTCCCCTGAAATGTACGTATCCTAAAAAATAAAGTCCAGGGAGAAGTGAAAACCTTCAAATAACTAACGTTAACACTTTAAAACTGTTGGTGTTAGTGTCTGGTCACCGATCCTTATCACTCTTTGTAGGTTTCAGATGTTTTCGCTGTCTATGTCCAAGGGTACCACAGTTTCACTAAAAAGTCCGGAACGGCGTCGGTTGCATTGAACTGGTATCTGGTTTAAAAAAAGAAAGAAGACTCCCAAATACTAAACGTATCGAGTGAAATTAAATAATAGTGGAGATATTTGTTAATTGATAAAAGGATTAATTCATTAGGTCCCTCGGTTATTATTCAGCTTTGCACATATCTTCTATTGTTTGTGAAACATCTGATTCTGTTTTTTGAGATAAAAGCCGACTTCAGCAGAGAGCGAAAAAAAAATCACTGTTGTTTTGTTATGAGAACACGACAAAATCGGAAGAATTGTTCAAAGTCATGCTCTAAACATCTTTGAATAAAAATAGGTCTCACATTTTGTAACATGTCAAACGAATTCATTTGCAACTAGCTCTCTTGTTGGTTTCTTCTGTTTGACCAACCCAAATCCAATTTGGACTCGATTCGCTTGAACTGCTTTGTGAATTTTGCGGGCAGAACTCACCCTATTTTCGCTCACCCACGGGCAGAACAATTTCAAATGCACAATAAGAGGGCAGGCCTAATATGTTGGATAGCAGGAAGAAACAAGTTTTGAAATAAATAATAGATCTAAAAAACCCACAAAATTAAAATATTAACTAATATTTACCTTGTGCTTTTCCGGTGTTGGTGGCGGCGTTGGAGAAAAGCCAGTGGACGAACTCATCTGATTTTCTGTGTTTCCTGAAATTTGAAGAAATAAAATAAAAACACCAAGAAAATTTTAGAAAGAATTAACACCTCTTTTTGTACTTAATGTGTCGATGGCTTATTTTTTTGTCTTCGAAAATATAAGGAAAGAAAAACAAAGGGCAACCAATAAACAGATGGAGCTTTTATTGAATTTCCAATTAGAACCCGCTTCACATCTTTGATACAGGCAAATATCAGGGATATTTTTTAAGATACTAGGGATTTGCCTTGCCGAGTTGAAATAGAAAAAAGGAAAAAACACACACGAAAATCCCCTCAGTAACTGTACTTTCTCCAACAAACGCCGTGGAGTTTATTAAATTTTTAAGCTCGTTTTGCGGCGTCTATTAGAGGACACGTTTATTTCAACCCAAAAGTTATTTTGTAATCGATGAAAAAATAATAGCTGCAACAAAATCAGTTTATTATAATTCTACATCAATATCTTGATCGCTATCTTCATCAAAGAGATAAAATCCCCCATCCCCTGCATCTTTATAACAATCTGTTGGTTGAAACTGATTCTCTGTCAATGTCATCTCTTCTACAACTTAAAGCTGATCTTTTAACAGAGAAAAGCCATTGGAACAAAGTGCTCCTCAGAAAAAAAAAGTCTTTACTACTACAAATAAATGTCCCTTCTGAGGTGTTGATGAGGAATAAAAGAACATACTGAACAGCTGAATGTTATTTTGTATCTTTTTTTTTTTCTAAAAAAGGGTTTATTAGAAAGGCTATAAGTTCATATCGCGACTTGGACCAAGCGTTACTTCATCAATTGAGCCTATTGTTAACTTTTAAAAAAATTAATTAAAACTATCCATTACACCCGATGCAAGTGATCTGCGGCTGACGAATCAGAATTCAGCCTATCCAGCTACGTCATTACTGTCTCAGTATGGCAGGTCTCTCACACTGACGGGATTTCTTTGTTTGTTTCCTGGAAATTAATTCTTTGGGTGCTGTTTTGGTCTAGTTAACCACCATTAACCCATTTAGGAGAATAGGAGGCAATTCACATTTAACTTTCATCATCTCCTCTTTGCAGACAAGAAGAATTTTTGAATAATCTTCAGTTGTTTCAGACAACCGCTGTCAGTCCACAATGTGACGGTTATCAAAGACGTATTTTGTTTCAGAACAGGAGAGCCAGTTGCAGAACACCACAAAGGGCTGGTGGGTCTTCATTGGACAAGTAATGACTAGCGACAGAAAAGAATTATTTGTGACAGGTAAAACGAAAGAACAGATAACAAAACAACAAAAACCCCAACAACAAGAACAAAATATGAACGACAAAACAAATAAAAAACCAGCGGGAACAAGAAACAAATTTGCCATACCTGGTGACCGAAAACTTGATTGGGTTTTTGCAAACTTGTTCCGCAGAGCATTTGCAATAATATCAGCAGGATTTGTGGAATTCAAATTTTGAAGAGGTTTCCTCCGTTGGAGGGGCGTTCCACCGGGTGACCTAAAAAAACCAACGGGAGCCATACAGAAATTAAACAGTTGGCAAACGCTATAATTTAGTTGACATAGGAAAGTTATGGAATATAAAACTCTGAAAACCGAATTATTTCGTATGTTTGGCAATAAAATAGGGGCATTGTGAGTAAAAATGGGTTGCTTTTATTCATGGAAGTTCTAAAGAAGTCAACATTAGCAAACATTAAAAAATTTGATACCAAAGGACCTGACCACGTGCAACATACTACCAGCACCCTTATACGTGAAACAAACACAATCGGGTAAATTTTTTCTTGCTTTTGTAAGGTTTCGTGAAATTCAAATGCGTTCAAACGCTGCAATTTTCGCATAAGAGCAGCTGGCAATTTTTTTTGAAAGAAACGATAAAACGGAAACGAGGCTGTGACGTAACAGTTAGACAAAGCTGGCCAAAACCAAGGTGATCAAACAGAAATTGTCGAGAAATATTTCCCCTTCCACTGAGATTTGGTGTCTGTAGATTACGTGTAGCATACAATTCGTGATTTATAATGCTGAGAAGATGCATAATTGCCGGTTGTGACCACAGAAACCAGTCAATTCTTTAAATGACCATCTGATCCCTCATTGGTAAGGGAATAGAATAATACCTCAGTCAGAACGAAAAAGGAAAAATAGAAGCAACCATTTTAGATCCTGTGGAGCAAACATTTCAAGGAGTCTTTCGCCAATCTTGATCAGTTTAATCCTAGTTTTGTAAAAAGCTAAAGAAAAACTATATCTTCAGATTTGTAGATGTTGTTGTAAACTGAAGTTGTGAAGAACCTAGATCCTCTTAAAGTTGGGAATTTTAATAGTCACTTTGAAGGTGCATCACAAAAACAACATCTGTCTACCAATATGTCAGTTTTTCAAAATATTAAAAATTATAATAACCATACACCCAGGCTGCACGGGGCTGATCTCAGATTAGATTAATGATTTAAGGACAAAGTCAAGGATTGATTTGTTGGTCGATACAGACTTGATGTGGCATATTCTTACACATGTTTATAATTTATTGTTTGACTTTTTGGGGTAATTTCGAACCGTGAAGTGGGTAGGCATAATCGCTTCAAATTTTTAAATTGTGAATTTGCATTATTTTTACAGAATTTCTATAAGTTCTTCATTGTCATTCGCCCAATACAATTTGGTGATCTCAAATGAAAACTAACAAATATTTCTCATGATATTGCTCTGCATGTACGGGAATATAATCATTTGGGGGCTCAGAGTGTGCTTAAGTGTTGAGGAGGTGTTGTAATAAATGGGTATGAGTTGCACCTCCTGTGTGTAGTCATGTAAAAGAATCACTATTTTTCTTTACCTGTTCTTAGTCAAAATCAAATTTGAAAATATATGTATTGTCACAACGGCTATACAAAAAATTAATTTGCTTGCTTGTAACTTGTGGAACAAGGCTTACTTGAACATATATTTATTTAATTTTCTGGTAAACTTTTGCTTATTAGTTAATTATTATCCGTTCAGACTCCCCCTAAACAGAGAAACTGCCATTCCTAAAATTCATTTGACAACTGCTACCTCTTGTTACACCAATAACATCAAAAACACCAAAACCTTCCTTCATTAAATGAGAAAAATACTGCCTACTTCAAGATATATTTGAAACTAATTCAATTGCCAATGAACCATAAATATAACATGACATTCTCATTGTGTTTTTAAACTATTAAAAGACAACATCTTCCATACTTGAAAGAGTTCTTTAACTTTTGTTTACAAAATTTACTCTAGTAACAACAGTCCTACATTAAATCTAGTTTTCCCTAATAAAATAAATTATTGAAGCCATGTAAAAAAATACCTTTTTACATTGACAGAACGAAGCTTAACATTTCCTAATCCCTGCAGGACATCATTCAGAGATGGTACCTTTTTGGATGCCTTTTTATGTGTTTCAGCATTATCAGTTTGTTCGTCATTTATCTGTAACGGAAGGAAATAAGACTGTTACAAAAATCTGTAAATGAAGACAGCAGTACCAACCCAGATGTGAAAAAGTGCAAGGTAAGAAGCTATGTTAAACAGAATTGAACTTTATTATAGAGATAACAATAATATTTTTAATTTACATTTCAATAATGTAGTACTACCATATTTGAGCAGGTAAACAGGGAGATATCTTCTGGGAAAATGGCAACTCTAACTGAAAGTCACAAGTTGTCCCAAACTGACTTTGCTTTGCTATTTTCATTGTACTGAAAGTGATTTACTTTCTCATTGGTTTTAAATCTGTAAAAACCCACAAAAGTCAGAATGGTGAAAATTATTGTATTCCAGCATCTGCCAGTTTATTTTAATGACCATTGCTTGATTAAATTTTTTGTATCATTTAACATGGTATTTGGCTCTACATTTTCCCCTTCATCCATTTGAAAATATCCATTTTTTCCAATGGCTTACTTGTAAAGGTTACTGTCAGTTTTGGTCTGATTTAGTATAAAGATCAAATAATAATAAACAATTTGTACATTAGAGTCAATGAATTAAATTTACAGATATGCCCTACAACACTTAACATTTTATATTTTCATAAATATTTTCCACATTTGTAGTTGGCTGTACAAGTACACAGTTATTCCATTTTGTTAAAGCAAATACTTAATAATTTTAGCAGCAGAATTGTATATCTTTTTTGTTCTCATCATCATTGTAATCAATATCATAATCATTTTTATCAAAATAAACTATAGCAAACAGGAAAGCTATTGCTGTTGGGAGAACATGGTTTGGTTCCTATTCCTTGCAAATTTACTGTATAACACCTGGTTCTTTAGAATCATGTTTGGTAAGAGACTTAAATGTGGTGTCACTAAGCAGCTAACCTTATTGGACAAACTTATCGTCACAATAGGAATTAAAAGATAAAAAAGCCACTTGAGAAGTACTTACACCCTTTTGCCTTGGTGTACTGTGCTTTGGTTTATTCAAGCTATCCCCCTTTGCTGGAGTTGGTGGAGGAGGTGGAGGTGGGGGTGGAGGTGGTACCAGCATACTTGTATTTATTGTAGTATCTGAGAGAAAGAAAATCACAACATATTTATTAAATGCAACCAGAAGTACTGCCCCTGGAAAAAAAATATTCTTAACTGCATTTTGAATTAGTTAGCAGTCAACTATTACACAGGCTATTTTTTTAATCAATGTTGTACAGTCTAAGTGTTGTTAAAAAGTAACCTTAAAAGTAATATTCCAGTATTCCTTCCACAGTACATCATCATCATACATGATGATGACATAGCATCTATAATTATATGCCTTTTGTGGAATTTGATATGGAAAACTTAGGTTTTTGTATCCCCCCCCCCCCTGTGAATAATGGGAACAAAATGAATGAATTACCTGATGTTTAAGTCTGCTACTATTAACACTAGAGATGCAAAAGCTTGAGTTCAACCATTAGATCAGAAAAAACACTGACTCAGCACAAATCAACCTACAGCTCATACATAAATAACTCATTCCATGAAAAAAACCACTACCATAACATCTTAGTAACACACTGTAACATCACATCTAAGGATATATGACCAGTTCCTGTTATATTATTTACTTTTAACAGTGTTGCTTTCCATTGCATCATTATTTCCCAAAGTTTAGTGTTTTGAGCTTCAGATTAAAGTTGATGCTTTATATTACTTTAATGTTTGCTCAATATTTTGTTTGACATAAGCCTTTCATATACAGAAATGTCACATAAATTAAATAAGTTACAAAGAATCTTACCTATTGTTTTTTCAACCTGACTTTTTGAAGAAACAATCATGGCAATCTGTTCTCTCAGTTTTGATAGTTCCTCTTCTAAAGCAGTGATTTTTGATTCTGATTTCTCTTCTGAGAAGCTGCTTATATTTGAAATGGACAATTCTCTTTCAATGTGCACTCTGTCATCAACAGTAAAAAGCGATGTGTCTTCTTCACAGAAGGTATTGGGATAACAGTCTTCATCTGCTTCTTCATTAGCTATATCATCCCACAGCAAACCAACCTCGGCTAATGAAGCAACATGTCTTTTAACTGTTCCAACATTGTCACCAATAAACTGTTTTGCCTGTTTTAAAAGTTTCTTATTGGATTCTACTAAAGCCTATTAATATAAAAAAAAGATGACCAACAAAATGTGAAAAATAGGTCAGAAGTATGAAATAGAATAAGAAACAAATCATCATATGCTTGTTTACCAAATAATTTTGTGGGTGCAAAAATCTTTTTCTGCAATGATTTTTGAGTCAAAACAGACACCCCCAACTATATATTATTTTAAAATATGTGAGTAAAAACTCTTTTGAGCTAAGAATTAACAACTTGTTGGACAGTTTACCACAAATAGTCATCAACTTTGAGGCAGTCTATAAATTTTGAGAATAGGCTAGACAGCGTTTGGTGCAATGTAAAATTGCTTGAGAGCACTCATTTGAACATTATTTAATAAAAGATTTAGCATTTAAAAAATCCTTAAAAGTAAAAAAAATTGATAATTTTCTATATGGTATAAGTAATGCAAAGTTATAGTATACCTTTGCACATAGATAAACATGACATGATGCTTTTAAAAATGGTATTTTTTAACATTAAAGCAGATTGCCCAGGGCTGAATTGATAAGTGAAGATATATTACACTATAGGTGAGTGATACCTAGTAGGGTTGATTTTCCTACATCGGTTTCAGTCTTGAATTAAAATTCTGGGAAGGCTAATATTTGAAGTTAACTTGACAAATTACAACTTTATAAGCATACCTCAAAATATGGTCTTCTGCACGGCTTTAAAGGAATACTGCTTCCAATCAAGCGTATTAAACTCCTGTTTCTAAATCTACGTCTTCGTCTTGTTTCCAAAGGCAAACTGCCCCCGATTCTCCGAATTAAGCTTTTGCGTGCTCTAGGATTGGAAGGCCTCGGTGAATTTTCCTAAAAATAAGATAATATAATTTACAATGAGTAAATAACAAAATGATTATTTCTTTATAATTTAACGATATTTATCGTTTTACGTGGTGTCTAGTGTCTCAGAATTCAAGGAACTTGAATTTGGACCCCAAAATCTGCATGAACTAGAATATACAAAATAAAAACTATTGGCACAACTTATATATAGCTTTATTTTCAAAGACGCCTAAGGGAAGAAGTACATACTTAAGTAAATGTATATTCTAAAAGATAAAGAAGAGACAGAAATACAAAAACACAGAATTTTCAAGGACAGACCATGTCATACAAGGACTTTTTACCAGCCTTTTGTCATCGTTTTTATAAACAAAAAATACAGCAACCTACAAATACTTTTTATAAAATGGATTTTGATATATTTAACGTTTATAAAAATTACTTCAGTTTTAGTTGACAAATTTGAGAAATGAAATAACAAGACCTTAAAGGATAGGCTAGGTGAGATAAAGCGCTGCGCTATTCTGAGGCCTAAAACATTAAAAAGCTTACCTCTACAGTTTCAAAAGATTCGTCCATTTCTTGAGTAGAAGAAATGGCAATCAGTGATGGGTCTAAGGCTAGCTCCATTTCGCAAAATCTTGATTGTTCAGTTTGAAGTATTTTATTGTCTTCGTCAAGATCATCTGGAACAACTCGATAACTCTTATGAGCTTGCCTCGTTTTAATATTATTTGAAAACAACCGTCGAGTTTTTCAAGTGGCTCTTTATTTTGTAATTAACCGATAAAAATGAATTATTCTTTGCTTTTCAGTAGTTTGACCAATGATAGGTAGGAGTGGACTTTTTGAAATTTTGATCTTCTGCCTACCCGAAGATTGCATTTTGTGTCAATTCAATTTCTGTTTAACCGATATTAATTTATCAGGAAAAGAGCCTGAAAAGTTTTAAATTAGCTAGCATTAATAATATGGATGCCTTTGCTGTTGTCAAACACCTTCATGAACTTGCGATAAATCCTAGGAACCGAGCAAGCATTGTACAGGTAAGTTAGACAGGAGTACTCGCCTTCAGCGTTTGCCGAAGGAAAAAGAACAGCTGTAATCAAGATGTTTGTCTTTATTTTATTGCAGTCCATTCGAACATTTTAAAGGTCTTAAAACTATAGTCTACTTAAAGTATACCGATATGTGTTATTTTAAACTATTTTGGTCGTATCCAAATCCTTAAACGAGAGAAAATTCTATGACATATCACAATTACAAACGTAACACACCAACAGGATATCTTAACAAAATTAGTGCTGGCAGTTTAACATTTTTGAACTTTAAATAAATTTTAATTAAAAATAGACCGCATTATTAGTGTATGTTGTCATTGTCACGATAATCAGTAAGCTTACCTCTACTTTAAGCAAACCTCCACTTTATGTAGTGTATTTTTATTACTTTGTGGACAGTAAATTGTTGTAATATTTATTAAGTTTGATTATTGATACGGTGTATGGTACGATCAAGTGTATGGTAATGTAAAATACAGATTAAGACTATTTTGAGTTTAATGAGATTTTGAATATGGATGATTTGCCTACATTTTTACCGCCTACGTCTTGTATAAAGCTTTACTTCAAAACTTGTTTCTTGTAATTTGTTTTTCATTGTTCAGGATCAAGGTTGCCTACCCGGCCTAGTTCTGTTCTTGGACAATGAAGACCCTCAAGTTGTGAGGACTGCACTTAAGGTATGTAATTAAAAAAAAGTGTTTATATATTTTCAGGGGTGCTAATAACAGTGAAAAATATGACAATGCTCCAAAACTCAGTAATCGGATATGACCTGGCCTGTAAATGCTCAGGGGGAGAATTAATGTTTCGGAAAGTATTGTCCGGGTTTAATCAATGCCAAAGTGTTTGGAGGATGAATGGCTAAGGCATAGTTCTAAGGTGTATTCCTTTTCATCCTGATAGCTTTGTGCTTTAAGGCAGACTCCTTCACCCTGTGGCATCAACTTCAAGAATAAAGTAATCATAGCTGTTAGGGGCTGTGGCAAGGAGTTTCTTAAAAGTGTCAAAGCAGTCTGGTACTTCGTAGACTTATGATATTCAGTATTAGTCTTGGAAAGAGAATGGTGAGGTGCAAAATATGAGTATCAGGGTATAAAATGGTCACAAAATTGAGCCATTTCAAGAAATCTTTTCAATTCCTTTTGGTCATTGGATGTTTAAGGTAGGTAATTGCATCCACATAAAAAGGATCAAGGTGATTTTTCCATGGTAAATAATATTTCTACAGTAAGGAACAGTGTTCAGAAAAAAACATGCACTTAAGTGCATTAAAAGTAAAATTGCTTTACTGAGTTTGAGCCTCAACATGCAAGACAACCTGGGCCCTTAGAAAGAAGGAGGAGCTAATACTTATGTAGATGAAAATGACGATGCTGAGGTGGATTTTTGGAGAGTCATTGTGGGAGAGATGCACAAGGAAGTAAGGAAAGTGGCAGGAATAACATGCATTGCAACAAGTTAAAGGAAGCAAGGTTGAGGTGTTTTGGGCATGTAGCAAAAAGAGATGAAAGTTGTGCAGTGCAGAGTGTACTGTGAAAACCAGTTAGAGTGAGGAGATCAGGCAGAGGTGGAGGGACACCCTGAAGTGGGATATGGATAGCAGAGGACTGATGGAAGAAGATGCAAGACGTTCTAGAGGTGTTTACTATATGTGGCACCGTTTATAACAATCTCACCATCAAATGATGGTAAAATAAAGTAGCTTATGTCAATGTTTTTCCATAGTTTTCTGAAAACATGAAGATGCAGCTTTTGTACCTTGTGACATCACTTACCATGACCATACACAAAATCCATAATCTGGTGAAAAGGCAAGGTATGATTTGCTTTCCTCAGGAACACAGACATGAAAACTACTGTTGAAGTCAATGGAACTGACATAAGTTGAAGCAGGAACAGTATAAACAAACATTGGTTAAATGAATGGAAAGGTCAACTGGGCTCTTTATTTGCATTGTTCAAAAAGTGATGACAGACAACCAACCTGTATTGGTCTGCAAATGGAGCACTTGTAAAAACCATTTTCTATTTAACTAAAATGGTGGCAGCTTGATAAAGTGAGTCTGCTTGCTCAATAATTCCATGTTGTTAGTAAGAGTTAACAGAGTTAGCATTTCTTGTTGGTGAAGCAATGTGCAACAGACAGGCATGCAAATAGGATTACCTTGCTCTGATTTGATATTGAAATCAGAACTTGGTGTTTATCTGATCTTGTCATTAGATACAGAAAACACATCCTCAAAGTTGGTTAACAGTGATATAGTTTGTTGAAATTTGTCAGCAAATAAATGGGTCATCTGAGAAGAAGGGGGGGGCTTTGGGGTTTGTTGGCTGACTGTGAGAGGGCTTGGTGGGGGTTGGAGGAATAAAATGAACCACACCTGGTGAAAAGCAGAAACACTCCTAGTACAAATTGTTGCTATTTGCAATGCCAGTTTCCTTCACAAATATTTTCAAACTAAATTAATTATTGATAATTCTTGTAAGCTTTGTAGAATTTGGGTGACCAATTAAATGNTAGATACAGAAAACACATCCTCAAAGTTGGTTAACAGTGATATAGTTTGTTGAAATTTGTCAGCAAATAAATGGGTCATCTGAGAAGAAGGGAGGTCTTTGGGGTTTGTTGGCTGACTGTGAGAGGGCTTGGTGGGGGTTGGAGGAATAAAATGAACCACACCTGGTGAAAAGCAGAAACACTCCTAGTACAAATTGTTGCTATTTGCAATGCCAGTTTCCTTCACAAATATTTTCAAACTAAATGAATTATTGATAATTCTTGTAAGCTTTGTAGAATTTGGGTGACCAATTAAATGAAGTGTAGGAACAACCTTTGTTAGAATCTTTCTTGCAAGTTGTTAAACTTAATGAAGGCACAACAAATTCACTTTAACCAATATTGATAAAATACAAAGATGTTCAAACTCAAAATGATATAATTAACTGATTAAGTAACTAATATAAAAGTATTAAAACGAAATGTAATATTATAAATGTTACACTGACTAGCAGATTCAATTAGGTTACAAATTTCAGTCACAAGGCAGGGAGCTTAAACACCAGCTACACCCTAAACAAAACAAAGTAAAGTTCCCAGTACAAATCCAACAACAAGACTTCATCGTCTTCAACCTTTAGTGCTGAACAATGTTTTAAAGAATTGGTGACCATTGATCAAGGTATGGGCATCAGTAATAGGTCATAACACAGACAGATCATAGCTATTTGCAACAACTGAAATTAGCATTGTCTTATCAAGTTGTATAGTACATTTTTGAGTAGTTTTGAAAGATATGGTGACTTAAAGAGATGGAATTGGAGTAAAACGAGAAAAAATAATTGATCTCTAGTATTATGACATCTAAGTAACTTTAATAGATTTCTGTAAGTCTTGCTTTGCTTTGGTTGTCACCAAGATAATGGATTAAAGGAGACTTCCTGTAGTATCCAACCATTGACTTTTACCATTTGTGGTTTTAACTTTTACATGTGTGTATACAATACAATTGTGTTGATTTTAAAGGTGTTTTTTTTACTAGACTTTATATATGCTTGCACAACATGGACCAAATAGGAAGATAATGAAAGATGAAATGGGAATGATTATTTCATTAAAGGAGCTTATGTCAAGGTAATAAAAAATGAATTTTTGTGGGAAAATGTGTCTGTGCACCCATAATTATGGTTGTCAATAGTTAGCAACAAAATTTTTGTTGTACTGTTATAACACCCTAACTTTTTTCAATTAAATCTATCCCCTGCTAATTAAAAGCCTTAAAATTAGCATCCTTACCCCATAAATCCACTACTTTCGGGAAATCAAGGGTATTGCAATGTGTCTGATTTCAGTTGACAATCAAAATGACACTGTCACAGTTCATTGTGTGATAAGAAATATTACTGATAATGATAAACCTTAATATGGTGGGCTCTACAGGGATGGAGACATCCATTTAATACTAAGTTGGGGTAGAAGTATCTTTCTTGCTGTGCAGGGAATAACAAGGATGTTAAAGTGATCATTGTAATTCCTTAGAATGGAGATGTAAAATCAATGGTCTTGAAGTATTTTCCCACAAAAGCAAGGGCAATGTTTTTATCCATTTTTCTGTATGGAAAAGTGGTGGACAAAGCAGTACCACTTAAAACTTGTATTTTTCATGAATTTATCAGGTTTGAAGCCAGAGCAATTACAAGGCAAAATTTAGGACAATGTGCACAGAAATAAACATTTTTCAAAAAGTACATTAATAATTCTAGAAGATGATGCAAGCAATGTTTTGTTAGTTCATTGACTCTCTAAACCCTACTTAATATTTGTATGCAACTAATTTCCTGATAAGTCAGTGTCTTATTCAAGAGAATCTTTGATGACATAAGGGAATCCAACTCACTGGGATTTGCTGAGAATCTAGGTTATATCAATGGCCTTGCTGGGTCATTGTTGAGCAGCATGACCAGTAAGACCTAGATGGCAAAGTTTTATTGCTTTTGTTATCCATGGAAGAATGAATGAACTCAGAATGAGATTGAATCTGGACAGTATTGGCAGCTGTATGCAGAATAGGAGGCTTCGTTGGTTTGGTCATGTGGAGAGAATGGACAAGAATGCTTGGACAAGTAGATGCAGAACAATCAAGGTGGCAGGAACCACTGGCAGAGGAAGACCAAAGAAACCATGGGAGGAAGTGATAAGAATGGATCTGAAACAAAAAGGTGTCAGCAGAGACCTAGTGAAGGATAGGATAACTTGGAA
>RDPX01000099.1:1406923-1448179 GCA_003991215.1 Morbakka virulenta | reverse complement strand
GTTTTTTGCACTCCAATGGTTTCATGTGAATAATTGAAAACAAAGTGTAAATTTTGTCACTTTATTTAACTTAATAGAAGCCGCAATTTTTTTCTTGAAAAATAAATAGAAGCCGCGGCTTCTATTCAAGAAAATACGGTAATGAATTAGGGAGTTGGGTGATGAACATTAAACTTCAATGTTGGTTTTGGATCCTGTTTTAAAGTCTTTTTTTAGCGAAGAGCACTTTAATTTTAATCCATCCAAACTGTTCATATTGTGTATGTGCTTATTCTGCTTTTGAGAACAAATAGACTTTATCACTTCCAGTTTATGTTTCCTTCCAATAATAACTTTTTCCTCTTTATGTTTACAGCAAAACGGATGTTCACTTAAGAGAAATAGCAACAAAAGTTTACAATGCTATTACAAATATCAGGTCGCAAAAAAGGTAGTGCAAGCCTTTAGAAAGCTGGCTTTGTTATGTTATTATACTGTTAACATTTTTATGTTTTTAGAAATAGTTAGCAATAATGAAATTGTGCCAGAACTTAACTTAACCAGTCGTCAATTCGGATAGAGATTATAAGATATATATATATATATATATATATATATATATATATATATAAACCTCTGTCTTGTGAATCTATAATGATAATATAAAATGTGATATAAACTATGTAATATAAGCTAAACATGAACACAACATAGCGCAATCACTTTCTGTCCTCCATGTGCATCATATCAACTCAATAGAAATCGAAATCAAGACACGAAGGGGAAAGGTTACCAGCACTTCACCTTCTATATATTAACTTCATAGTCTTTCAAAATGCTGGGTCGACGAAGAGTTCTTTTTGGACGATTATTTACAGTTTCTTGGTCAGCAACGTTCTCAACAAGGTAGTTAGTATCGGAATCATTGTCACTAGGTTGTGTTTGGATCTTCGTGGAGGTCCCAATCGTGGAAGTGGAGCTTCAAGATCGACTACTGGCTGGTAAGAGATGTTAACGGATTGGCATATTTTCTTGACGTACATTTGCTGTTGCTGAACTGTTGAACAATGGCTGTTGTATCGTGCTACTTACAGTCACTACCAAAAGTTTAAGACCACCCTTAATTTTGACTCTGAAATGACACAACTGATTATATATCTATATTAAAACTGATTTATTGTGGATAATATTTCCTATGACAAATGTTACAAATCTCATACCGAGAAATCTACGTATTTCCATGAGTGGTCTTAAACTTTTGGTAGTGACTGTACTATATACTGTTCCCTGGATTTGTGTTTCGAGCCTTCATGCTTGACAAAAACCTTGTCACCTACTTGTACGTTGGCGGGCTGAGCCGGCTTTCTACCACGGGCTTTGGAGTTCCGTCTGATGACAAGCTAGGTCTGAATCTTTTAAATCGATTTCTTTTCCTGATGACTGATCTCTTCGCCCGGTATTCTCTTTAGAAGATAGTACACGAGAACGAATACAAGAATTGAGATTATTGATAGCAATCTCAGGGGTAAGTTGAGTGACAGGCTTACCGGTGCGTTCAATGTTTAACAGTTCATGTTTGAGTTCTTGGATGCCTTTATTGATGGTAGCTTTGCTATTTTTGTTTTTAACACGTCCAAAATCCAGGACTATACCATGCGAAACTAAGATGTCATCATCCTTTAGGGATTGAAATCCTGTGGCATTATCAACTCAGATAGTAGAGGTTGGACTGCGAAGAAAATTGGTGGTGGTGAGAATTGCAGAGCGCAGATTGTCAGCTTTTTCGTCGGGGATAAAGACAACTGTGGTAAAACTGGAGAAGACGTCACGCGACACAAAGATCTTTTGCTTGGTACGTCTCAAGACATCAGATGCGAATTGCGTCACTCGGTGTTCTGGTGGTGTAGACAAAGACTGGACATGTATTTCAGAAGGGAGTCACTTGAGGGGTTTGCAGGCATTGCAGTCGGATGTCTTAGCTTCGATGAATGTACTACTATCCAACGAGTAAAAGTGACGATCGAAAACCTTCTGTAATTGGGTCCTTGTTGGGTGATTTAACTGTAAGTGCAAAGCAGTCAGGAGGCCTGGAAGAATGTTGGTTTGCACGATAACTAGACGGCGTTGATGGACATACGGGTCATTCTTGACAACGACTAAGAGGCCGTTCTCAGAGATAGTTGCAACATGAAGAAACCGTTTAACATCTGTGATGTGTCTTGCTTTGCTTGGTGGGCGCGTCCCTTGTTGTAGGTGGGCAAAGGTGCGGTGGAGGTGCGGCTAAATGTTTGATCTATATTTATTAGATAGTATTATCCTACTCCAAACTTCCCAGTATATAGTTCAAATAGAAAGAGCACTGGCAACGCCAGGTTTGAGATTCAATGAGAAAAGAGGGGGGATGCACAGAGAGACAGACAGACAGACATGTAGTTAAAGAAAACATGGAGTTTAGGAGACATAAAAAGAAAGTCATTAAAATAAACAATAAATAAAGTGAAATAAATAACTGAAATAACCATTATTGAAATATGATTGTTTCAATAATGTTGACAGAAAAATATATAAGAAAAAATGAGGAACCTGTCATTCTTTTTAATGATATGTGCTAACAACATATGCTTAACTAATAAAAACTGATAGTGAAAATTAAATGCATTTATCACAGTTTACTAAAGATGAACCTTTAAAATAAGCAGACAAAATACAGTAAGCACAAAAAGTGTTTCTCGTCAAGAACATGTGCAAGTTACTAAATGGATGATGTAGTTATTATATGAACAGTGTCCAAATAAGAACAATTAAACAAACAGAGAAGATGAGAAAGACCCAGTCACGATTACTAGAGGGTTAGGTTAATGTTAAATAATGACAGGAATTTTACCAGCCAAGACACCCGGGGGACCATTTAGGCAGTCTGTGCATTAATGCAGCCTTGGAGGGTCGTTGCTTAATGAAATTGTCCTTCCTCCCCCTCCCCCCCTTTTCATATTGAATCCTCACTTTTCTTTAGTCCTACTAGAACCCACCCCCTTTAATTTTATTGGAAGTACAAACCTTACATATTTGTATTTCAGTGGTGTGGGGTAACATGTTTGTTTTGTTGTTTTTAGTTTTGTTTTTCGTTTGGTTGTTTGTTTTGTTGTTGGTGGTGTTTTGTTTTTTTAACTCCATCAATGTTGGGTTTTTTCCCTTACTACAGGATACCTAATCAGAAAGCAACATTCCTAGGAAATGCAAACAAATTGGCTAAAGTAATCACGCTGAAGGTTGACGGTTTATACGACAAAAGTTCTCGAGTATTATGTGAAGAACAGTTGTTGCAAGTGAAAGGTGTAATCAGTTTTACGTTTGATATCAATAAAGGTCGGTGCACAGTAAGAACCAAACAGGAGTTGGCAGCCGAAACATTGTGTAAGGCAATTGCTGATACCAAAATCATGAGAGCACAACAAATCTTAAAGAATGACGAGGGAAAAGAGGTGAGGCATTTGTATTTTTCTGTATCCTTAAATTCTTTGTTTCCTGTGTTTCCAAGCACTTGTAATATCCATGACAGATCCACTTATACATATGCATTATCCCTTCTGAAGTCACGGTTTATACTGTATTTGCATGTCAAGTGAAGTCATCAAGCGTCATGATGTAAATGGTTAGAGATGTAAACATACTGATCATAAACCTATCCGAGGTAGATCTTGTCATATGTTTCAAATACTTTACAAATCTGAGTGTGTCTAATACGTCTGACTTTTCCTAGTGAATGTTGAATGAATCATTAAATTGTTCCCCCTTCTTCCTCCATCCAATTTGACCATAAGATGCATTTCTATCTGCAAGATACCGCAGGAAGTCAAGATCAGGTTTGATTTCTTGATCAGTTTTAGCAGCTCACACTTACCTTACCCAAATACGTCTAATGTTGAGCCACACATGACATAAGTGGATCATTAACTTTCGCGAACAATTATTTTTTTTAATTTCATTTTATTTTCCGGTGCATTAGGGGGACTAAGGTATATAAAACGCATGCTAAGTCTCGATTTTGCCAGTCAGTTCATATAAATAACATCTTATTACTCTCGGCATCAAATTAAGAACACAGCCACAACAACAATTTTGCAAAACTAACGGAGTTTTTCTCAGATAAATTAGGCATGAAATATTAATTGGAAGTAACGTCGGCAAAAAAACCTTTAACGACTACCAATAGAAAGGTACAACTTTAACCATAACTATTGCATTATATGGAATAATAAATTGCGCAAACTACATCCCAATTCCAAAAACTCAAGAAATAGAAAGTTAACTTTTTTACATATGCCGGGACTCTAAAAGAGTGTTTCTTCACTTTTTGCCGTCCATTTAAGAACACAGCAGGGATACTGCTAACAGAATCTGCAATAAATTCAGACGAGGAAGTTTAGGTGAACATTGTTTGGATAAGGAGAGAATAATGTACATTATAGGATCCTGGGCTCAAAGGATTATTCAGCAGAAGCATATCATCAAATGTTTATATTCTAATTGATAGAAAACATTTGTCATAGGCCATTAATTGCCTGATTTCCTTACCAAGTGATAAATGCCTTATTTATCTGTTTCATATAACCTAAAAGTCGTTCCGACTTGGTAATCGACTTGTACTTCAGTATTATGTGGAATGACCTCCCAATTATTGATGTTTTGATGAAAAAAACTAAACGCACGTTACTATTGAACGAAATAAATATCTCACGCGTCCTGCAGAAAGAAATCGTGATAGATTAGAATTCGAGAGAGTTTTCAGACATACATAACTGAAACTACACGAAATATTTTCATTAGTAGCATGAAAAACAATTCTTGATTATCAGGCATTAGAATTTGACCTGTTAAAACAACTGTCTCTAATGTACACATTGTGGAATTGGATAGAAACAGCTACCGTTATTTATTGTATAAATCACGATAATTTGTATTTTGGAACAATATAAAATTCCAGGCTAATCTCTAGTGGTTCTACAAATCACTTGTTTCAGGGAAACAGTTCTTGTACATTAATAGTCAACACCCAAGTTTGTGAGATAACACATTGGAAAAATAAAATGTGATAAAATGCTTTGCCGCTTTTGTTATAGCTGTTACTTTCACTTTAACGATATCAGTATATTAAAGTCTTTTTTTTCGTTTTACAACCAAGGTGTTTCTATCCTTCGGGATAGCTCCAGCTGGAGGTGAAAAGAAAAAAGAAACAGAAGGAAAGGAAAACCTGCCAGAATATTTATCAGAGGACGATGACGAAGTTTCAGATAATGTAAGTAGTTTTCTGGTAGATTCTTTACGTACATAAGCCTAAAAATTTCTCATTAATATTATCCGGAATATTTATCAGGAAGAATATTTTCCATAGCTGTTATTGCCCCTTTGAAGGAAATTATCATTCATCATCATTATCATCATCATCATCATCATCATCATCATATTCGGTTTAACGTCCGTTTAACATGAAAAAAAACCAACTAATGACAGTGCAGACTTAGAGCAAGAAACAGGATTTACTCACAAACTAATCCCCTTCAGAAATGAAAACCACATTGAACATGAGCCATCAGCTGTAACATTTAAATGTCAACCTAAAGTTATGGAACACAGAATTGCCAGTCAAAAATCCCCTACAAGATAACTATCCGGTACTAGATGATGATCCTGAGGTGAAAGCAACCTGTTGCAGTACTAGTACAACCACAAGTGTAATTAGGCCTAACATGAGTCTAAGCAATAAAATAAATAAGTTTTCTACATTGATCAGTGCTACACGAGCAATATCCACATTACAAAGAATAATCAAACATAAAAGGTTAAAAAATGCACCCCCGGCTATTGTACAAGAATTGGAAAAGGCAAAAATGACCATTATCAAAGGATCACAACAAGATGTTTATGAAAAAGAAATTGCTAATTCTGGATAAATTTCATGTTTTCAAGGAGTCAGTCAGAAATAAGAGAAGCAATTTTTGCTTTTTATTTTTCAACGCCTTAAATAAATGTTAGGAAAGTTGGATTATAGAAGTAGTGATTCAGTATCCTGTATTTGGTTTTCTGTGTTAAATCAGCAATATGCATTTTAACGTCATTCACCAAAAGGTATATACTCCTAGATACGACTAGATAGAAAAATATAAAACACCTGATTTTACTTTAGAAGACGTTATAACTCGTGACTATAACCAAATGTTACATCTTTAATGCGACAGCGCTAAATTTTACTTTACTACCTGAAGTGGTCGGCATTGCCCTGGTATTAATGCCTTTTTAGCTTAATAATCGGGCACATGTTTTTTTTGTTTGAGGAGGTACTCTCGCGTACTCAGAATTGGACCAAACATAACAATTTCATAAAATGAACATCCTCTGTTAGTCCAGGAAGGAAGTATCTACCAAGGAGAAAATTTATCCTTCACGAAGATAAATTTAAACACAAACGTACCAATTTGTACAGAATTAATACTGTAAACGTGATATAGACTTTGAAATTACTGAAGAATGAAAAAATATGTGCTCATTGAATTTGAAGCCAAAAGGTGTCACCAAAGATCTAGTAAATGACAGACTGGCCTGGAAAACCATTTTATTGAACCGTCCAAAACATGCCAGCGTGTAAAACGGACGTAAAACTGAATATGATGATGATGATGATGATGATGAACTAAGTTCAGTCTAGTGCCAATGGGTACTGTGATCACATGCTGTATCACTTAAGATTACCAGACCCTTTTGCCATCACTCGTTTCAGTCAAGTTGGGCATTTTCCCCAAGGTCACTACCATTGAATTTCTTGGCCCAACTGAGTAACGTCAAAGACAAAGAAAATAGTGAAATGATCTGATTTAGAACGAAGCCTGGGATGCCCTGGTGATGAAACATTTGGCGACAATAGTCATAAGCACAGATTCTAACTCAGCTTGGAGCAAACATGATATTGATTGATTTCTTTCAATTCATTTGAATTTCAATTTGCTTCTATTAATCTTAAGGTTTTTTCTCTAGCTTATAGTGTCAGGTACCTTCCAAATACATTTTAGACACTTTTTTCCCCATTCTTGTTTTAAGGGGGTCTTTTCATGCAATGTTAATTGTTTCTGTTGGTTTGTTTTTTTATTTTTATAGGCTGTTGCCCCGTTAAATCATGCTGGAAATAAAAGGGACGGATGGTTTTCTGGAGTAACTAATTTTCTGAGTAGTACTCTTTATTGGTAATCACCAGTTCACATAAATTTATGTGAGATTTTCTCAACGTCGTTTTCTTCCTTAAAATAATATTTTCAGATTTTCAGATTATGCTTGATTGTAACTGTATATAAGAAAAAGCAAAAATTCAGTTTATTACTTCAGCAACATTTTTACTATTGGCTAGCCTGTACATAGTAACATTAAGTAGGGTTAAAGGAAACGTTTACTATCTGCTGAGTCTGTCAGCTCGTTGTCCACCCCCATTTTTGTAGGTTCCCCGAATCGCAAACTGTGCCATTTTATCGTTACCAATTCCAAGCGAGTTTATTAAACGAAGAAATCAGTATTTGACTCAAATTTTTAGTTTTATTTTTCTTTTGCTTCCAACTTGGTTTTTTAGGTGTTTCCTATTCAAGGCCTCTAAGTGTTTTTCCATTGTCATTATGAAATTGGTTTTAGAATTGGTTGCCCAATGTACATTACATCAGATGTCGAGTTGAGAGTAAGTGACCTTTTCTTCGCCACCCAACTGGAATATTCTGCCAAAAATGCCTCATTAGCTGCTTGCAGTTAAGTCAAAGTGACAATTTTTGCCACTTCTTTTTATATCCCTTAGATAGTCTATCCTCCCTTCCTTACTTCCGACTTAGATAGTGACACAAATGTGTTAAGTGGCAATGCTCACCATTCTGGGTATATGGGTGGCCGTGTTTATTTTTCATGATAAGTACTCGACTTCCGAAATTACTTGCTTATGTTTAAAATCTAATTTAGACCAGTTACCTATAACGTTCGATATTTATTAAAATATTACTGGTTTGGGAGTCCAGGTCAGCAGGAGATTTTACTTGCAGGGGAATTAGGGCCTGGGACATACCCATAAACAATGCCGTTTGCCATTTTTAGACATCGTCTAGTCCTTTATTGTACTATGGACAGCATTAGTGCTTATGTTTTAGCTATTGTAATTTAATTGTATTTTCACCTTTGTANAAATAAGCATACTGACCTCATTGGTTGTATTGAATAAGCATATGTTAAGCATATTTCACCCTGATTTAGAGATAAAACTTAAGCATACTTGACCCTGCTCAAAATTTGCCTATGCTTATAAAAAAAAAAGCGTGTATTGATTGATTTCTTTCAATTTATTTGAATTTCAATTTGCTTCTATTAATCTTAAGGTTTTTTCTCTAGCTTATAGTGTCAGGTACCTTCCAAATACATTTTAGACACTTTTTTCCCCATTCTTGTTTTAAGGGGGTCTTTTCATGCAATGTTAATTGTTTCTGTTGGTTTGTTTTTTATTTTTATAGGCTGTTGCCCCGTTAAATCATGCTGGAAATAAAAGGGACGGATGGTTTTCTGGAGTAACTAATTTTCTGAGTAGTACTCTTTATTGGTAATCACCAGTTCACATAAATTTATGTGAGATTTTCTCAACGTCGTTTTCTTCCTTAAAATAATATTTTCAGATTTTCAGATTATGCTTGATTGTAACTGTATATAAGAAAAAGCAAAAATTCAGTTTATTACTTCAGCAACATTTTTACTATTGGCTAGCCTGTACATAGTAACATTAAGTAGGGTTAAAGGAAACGTTTACTATCTGCTGAGTCTGTCAGCTCGTTGTCCACCCCCATTTTTGTAGGTTCCCCGAATCGCAAACTGTGCCATTTTATCGTTACCAATTCCAAGCGAGTTTATTAAACGAAGAAATCAGTATTTGACTCAAATTTTTAGTTTTATTTTTCTTTTGCTTCCAACTTGGTTTTTTAGGTGTTTCCTATTCAAGGCCTCTTTAAGTGTTTTTCCATTGTCATGAAATTGGTTTTAGAATTGTTTGCCCAATGTACATTACATCAGATGTCGAGTTGAGAGTAAGTGACCTTTTCTTCGCCACCCAACTGGAATATTCTGCCAAAAATGCCTCATTAGCTGCTTGCAGTTAAGTCAAAGTGACAATTTTTGCCACTTCTTTTTATATCCCTTAGATAGTCTATCCTCCCTTCCTTACTTCCGACTTAGATAGTGACACAAATGTGTTAAGTGGCAATGCTCACCATTCTGGGTATATGGGTGGCCGTGTTTATTTTTCATGATAAGTACTCGACTTCCGAAATTACTTGCTTATGTTTAAAATCTAATTTAGACCAGTTACCTATAACGTTCGATATTTATTAAAATATTACTGGTTTGGGAGTCCAGGTCAGCAGGAGATTTTACTTGCAGGGGAATTAGGGCCTGGGACATACCCATAAACAATGCCGTTTGCCATTTTTAGACATCGTCTAGTCCTTTATTGTACTATGGACAGCATTAGTGCTTATGTTTTAGCTATTGTAATTTAATTGTATTTTCACCTTTGTATATAAATGAGAAAAAAACATCTATAATAAATAGTAACAATTCTTTGCTTTTTATTCTTTGGGTTAGGGTTCTGGTATATAGGAAGTAAGACTGGTTTTTATTGCTGTCGATAGAGAAAACGATTTAATTGTATCAAAGTATTTAAATTTTATTGTTTCATTGCGATGATCCTGAGAACCAGCGACCAAAACGATTCATTTCATTTCTGTGGAGGTAAATTGAGTTTGAGACCGTCCCTTTTTCCCATTCGAGTCAAGGGTAATGGGGTTGTGTCTGCTATTTGGCTCACTGGCAGGTCGACTTACAAGATGGTCATCATGCGCACTTAAACGTGTAGCAGGAAAGAGGCCAAGGGCTAGAGGAAATGGCCTCAGCTTCTTTTTTTTTCAGCTACATTAAAACTAAAAATAGATTTAGGAGTTATAGAGAGGATCATCATGAAGAACTGGGCTACTCTTCAAATTGCAGTAGTGGCAAAGTGACAGACTATTGCATTTTTACCTGTTTTCCGAGTGAAGAGGACGAGACCAGTAACCATGCTTCACCGTTGCAACTGAAGTGGACTGTGGCTATAGAAAGGGTGGATTTAAGGAAGTCCTTCACATAGAAAAATATGCAACTATTTAATTTAGTTGATTCGGGAGGGGGTTGAGGGAAGCTAACCCAATTTATTAAACAATACCCCACTTAAAGACATGGGCAGGGTACTATAAACCCCATTTAGTTTTAAACTCTAATTTAAGTTGATATCCCTACAACTAAGCCGTCAACAAATACAAACTCGTCTTCTTTTTTCGGCGTTTCCCACCCAAGCATATGCATTTCTGCCGTTTGCATCTTTTTCTCAAGACTCTTAGGTTAGAGTGGTTGCCTCTAGTTAGTACATGATAGGCATTACCATGGTTTTGTACCGCTTCCCTTTGACCTTGACAGGTACTCTTCTGTCACATGGGGCTAGTTGTGTTCCGCCAGTTGCTCCACCGTGTCTGGATTCTTTTCTTCACTTTGGCACAATCTCCACTTTGCTCAACGGCGGACCTCGGGCACTTGAAATCCTCCACTGGAAGATAATCATTACCGATTTTAAATGGTGGTTGTGCCTTACGGTTTATGGAGAGGTACTCGGTTTTTGCTCGGCTCACTTGCAATTCATGTTTCTGCAATGCATTACACCATCCTAGCTCTTCCTTGGCCTGTTCTTTCTCCGTATTCAAAAACAAGAAGTCATGTGGAAACATCACATTGCAGGCCGTCTCCCTCCTTTGCTTCATCTACCATCACCACAGCAAAGAGCAGTGCATTTGGGGCTGTCCCCTGGTGCAACCAGTTTCGTATCGAATGCTTCTGTCCTTCCTGCAGCACATCTGACCCCCGTCCTACACTCCTTGGTTTCCCGTGCAATACCAGACCTCATTTCTCGGCACTGTCACAAGGTGTTTCGAGGTTGATAAATACAAACTCGAGTATTCTTTCCAGAAGTTATTGAAGGAGGAAAAACTGGGAAAATCTTGAGTAGTGTGGGGTTTTTTTAGAGGCCAATTGCAATTAAATACCACAGAAAACGCCAAGGGTACATTGGAGATTATAAACGATCGTACAAAGAGCCAGTATTTGCGTTTATTTGCAAAACGAGTTCCCGGTTACGTAACTACGGCATTTTGGACCAACAGGGNAGAGCCTTTGTGGCTGGGTTCAAATCAACAAACTCTTCAGCTTTACGTGACCCTTTTCATTTTACATTTATTATCATTTTCTTGATATCTAGTGGCACCCATTCGATTGTCCCATCCTCTTCACTAGTGGTCCCGCATAATTTTTTTTGCCCCGAAAATAACCTTTGTCCTTCAGTCTTTGAAAATAAAAAGCAATACCCATAAATGTTCGATTGGGCTATGAATCTGGATATTAACTTATCTTATATTAAGTTATTCGTGTCTGGAAACGTAAAAATATCCCCGTCTTGACTTCGGGCCCGATAATCAAAATCTGTTACTGGCGGGGGTGTGCTAACTACAACCATCAGTCTACAAGAAGCGGTCTTCATTAAGACTGATGTGTGCATCACCGCTGTGCTGCGAAATTCCACCCAAATGACAAAACCCGATATTATTTTGACAAAGGAAACAAAAATTGAGAGCTATGCTTGATGTATTCATTCAAAACCATACGTTCTGCTGTTACAACATCAAACAGCTGTCACTAATAAATGGCATTGCAACAATGTTTACAAATACAAGTAAAAAAACCAGAGTAACCATAGTAGTAACCAAGTAGGTCCAGGATGCAGCAAGACAGCTTTTACAAGCCTGTACAAAAAGCAAACATGAAATTTTCGGCATCTGAAAGAATTCTTAAAAATGCCAATGGGCAAGTGTACAACAACTCAGCATATTCATTTCAGATATTAATTTCGGCCGACAAACGGGTGGAATATTCCACCAGAGATGCCAAAAAATGGTTTTTACCCGTGAATGTCTCATAAACACCATTCCCTTTTTTGCTGGTAAAAATTTATATAAAAATCTAAAGCTGCAAGTATTTAAAAAAAAATATTCGTTGCAATTTTTATTAATTCAGGGAACCGCACCAGCTATGAAAATCCGTCGAAGTTCACACAAAGCTGCCCCATACCATAATTACTTTTGTCCATGACAAATTAGTGTCACGGAAACGTCTAGGTGTGATTGTTTTAAAGTGACTTGAAATTGAAAACAAGTTCCTGCCACTTTAAACACCACAACTAATCTATAACCAATGCATAGCTTACACTTACAAGATAATTTACCTGTTTTCAGGACTGATAGTTTCCGAACAACGGCCTGTACCTTCTTTGCTGTTTTAATTATCCACTTGTAAAAAGTTTTAAAAAAGCATTTACCCTAACTACAATAAGTAATCTAAATACTAGAAAGATAATTTATCCTGTAATTTAATAATTAAACCTTTACTAAAAGGAATTTGCTGATGATGGAAAAGAAAGGGATTCGCTATTTCCTCAGCTCTTATTTGAAATGGGTTTTGCAATAAATTATGACATTGCACTAAAACGGTACTTTGATGTAAATTTCGATCGTATGACTAAATAAGGTATGTGGTCAAAATTGAAAACGAAAAATCTTAATTTCACCACAGTGACATCAGGTTCTAAAAGACCCGAGTTATGTTGTAAAGTTTGTCCATCTTGTTTAACAATACGTAATACGTCATTTTCATGATTGATATACCAAGTAATATGCAAAATGTAAACTGTGCATGATCCTTAACATTAATCCTTTTGGCATAAAAAAACTTGATACTTGACAAAGGTGCTTGTTACGAAAATGGGTAGGGCCATGGGCAAGAGTCTTACGTAGTTTAAGGTTTCAGCCAATGATATATATAACGCTTAAAGATGAAATAACCTGACCGCAATCTACCTAAAGTAAAGGTTTAAGGTACAGGTTAGCAAAAAACCTACCACCCCATCCCGCAAACATTAACAAGCATTAACATTGGTTTTCACTTGTGATTATTAAGACCTTTTCAAATTTAAATAATAATTTATGAACTACGCAATATTTGTTTTCAAAACAAAAAATTGCCTGGTTTCATCCCAGAACAATCGTCACACCTAAAATGGCTACATCTCGGGTCTTGGATAACAAGGGAGGTTGGAAATATTCTTAACCTCTAAAAAACGGGTTACGTCTGAAATCCTAAAAAAATCACTAATGTGGTGGAGAGCACTACATGTTTCATAAAATCATAAACATTCCGGCTACATAGTTTACGTGTAAAGAAAATTATGACACGATAAAACACCATTCCACGCACTGTTTTGTTATGTGACTCAAGCAATGAGTTCCATTGAACAGAAAAAATTTCACGAAGATACAAACTGACTTGGGCATACACTACAAAGTTGGTCGCATATATATAAAATAGTGGCCCGACGATGATTATGATAATGGTCATCAAGATGAAAACAAAATAACTTTTATATTATTATTTTTCTGCTTTTATTATAACGATAAAAATGAGTAAAACATGCATATATAATCTACGTTTCTTAACCCAGGTCAGCCTCTTCATGTCTTACCATAGTTCACAACTTGACTGAAAACAATCAAAACCCTTGCTATATCAGAAAATTCATAAAAAAATTTAAAGTCTGCATTCAGACAAATCCAGCCTGCATTCAGACATCACAATCCAGCCTGCATTCTACGATAGCATAAAAGCAAATAAGTTAATTAATTAATAAGACGAATCAAAGGTCACTCTCCTTTTTTCCTTCCCACACTATTTCTTGGTTTTACAATTGGTGAGGAATTCCAATTATCCTCTGCCCCCCAATCATGTGCATCTCCCCAATCATTTCCATTCCCCCAGTCATTTGCTTCACCCCAACTTTTATCTTCCCAGCCATCTTTCGATGTCTTGACATTGGCATCTTTTCGTCGGCTCTCCCCGGGTGAATTCTCATTCGCACCAAGGCTTCCATATCCATTTCCAAAACTGGAATTAACATTTAGTGATTCATCAGTACTGCTTTTCACTGCTTTCTGTCCCGTATATCCACCAATGTAGGACTGCAGTGACATCCAGCCTTTTTGACTAGCACTCTGCATCTACAGATCGGAAAAACAGACACAATACTATTTAGTACTAATCAGCGCGATTTAAGTACCTCGATAGCCAGTTTTTGGATCATAATGGCTCAATTTTGGCCAAAAAGTCGATTAGAAGTTTCTTACTGACCTTTTTCTACAGATAATTGCCTTCGATTAATGAGAGTTCTCGAAATAATTTCTTTATCTGCATACCGTTAAAGATGGAAATCCCTTGATTAGGTGAATCGACCACTGGTTGACATTTTTGCTTTGCATATAATCCTCATTTGGACAATACTCCACACAAGTAATATCTTCTCTCACTTCGTACATAAAAATTATGTCAAACAATTTATTCTGTTTCAAAATATTTAGCTGGTAGAATTTGAAAAAGGTTTGGAGAACCTTTTATAGATTTGACGAAAAAAAGCCACTTATGAATAATGAGTAAAAAGACAGGTTTTCATCTTTTTTCTGCTAATTTCGTTACGAAGATCAAAAACAAAAATGCTTTAAAATATTAAAACTCTATGACTGCTGTTCCTGTATAATTCCTTTATAATCTTGAAATTCACTAATTATTAAGAAACACTTGATTGGGCTTGTGATTAACCTAACGATGTGTGCTTGGAATAGTTTACATCCTCACCCTCACCCCTCCCCCCCAAATTAACTTGTTTTGATATTCTTATACACCTTTCGGTTTACTGTAGCTTTCATAAATTCAGTTTGTGACTCTTTCATAGCTATCTTGCCATGCTTTTGACTTATCCGACTTTCAGGGTTCTCCTTCATGGTGCAGCCAGATTCAGCCACACCTAATAATAGTATCCTTACACAAAAAACAAAGTAAACTACCTTAGTAGCTAATCCGGAGAAGTCTTCCATAATCTTTCCATCTTGTACCTAAAAAATAAGTAGAAGCATTAAATATGTCACGTGTACGTTAAAACATCAAAGTGGGAAATGTAGTTTTTCTGTGGACCTTATATAACAAAAAGGAACAAAAACGCCAAAACAATATAAAAAGTATTTGACTTGCCAAGTACAAATACATTGATTTACTTAGTTCATTTTCGTCAGAACAAACCTTGATATTTTCGTTTTCTCCAATACAATTACATGTACTGACGCGTAGTTTCGGATTTAGCAGCCTTTAGTCACTGCAAGGCAGAAAAACGGACGTCTCTACTGCTCAATCAATAAGATATAAATTAACTTAGAGGCAACTCATTTTGGACAGTAAATTTTAAGAAAGAAATACATTAAATGGGGTCGTTTCTGTCCTGAATCCATGCCCCTTCTTTTCCTGATGACACTGCCTATATTTAGCGCTCACCCTATGGTCGTAAAATGTTGTCATATCAATGACAGTTAATCATCACTATAGTAGCTCTTAAAAGCTCTTTACCTCATGTATATCGGTAAGACATTTGTTCCTCCCACAAAAGCAATGATTTCTTGTGAAAAAAGTAATTCGTTTACAACTGCAGTTGTGGTAGGAAAAATGGCAGTAGTATGGAGGGGTCATCATGACTGTAACTATTATGCACGTGTAACAAAAAATAACAACAAAACAATAGAATTAAAAGTAACTAGTGCTTCAAACAGAAAGTCAAACATCTATTTCTACATGCTGTGTTATGAAGGTACGTTAAAAATGGTCTGATGAATAAAGGCTATTCCACCATGAAAATACAGTAGCACGAGTGAAGGAAAGCAGCTCGTTTGAAATACACATCCTTTACAATAAGAAATTACTATTATTACAAACTTCGATGTTCAAAAACAAAGCCAAACATTCTTAGAAGTTTCATTCAATCAATCAATTCTTCATTTGCAGAAGTAATTTTCGAATGAAGACTTTATGAGCCCAAAGTTCCTCATAATGACGTTAAAAGCAACATTTTGATTACACCTCTGACATAACAAAACTGAAACTAGCTTAACTAGTTTTTAGCTATATATTTCACAAGTTAGCAAAGGTTAATTTCATATATTCGATTTACATTCTCTAAAAAAAATACAGCTATGCGATTTAATAAACATAAAAAAGTAAGGTTTTGAGTTATTTCTGAGAAAATGTCTTTAAAAAATTCTTCATTGTGTATCAATTTCAGTTCTTGTGTTGTTGAAACAGCAGAAGCATCTTGTTCTAGATGCCATTATACAGTTTGTCATATCGACGCTTCTCAAGTGGCAATAAACCCTCTAAACCAATCGAATGCAAATTCTCACTGCAGGAGGGTGGGGTCGAGTGATGTTAACATATAATGTTAGAATTTTAAACAGAATTAACTGTCCATGGTTTCTCGGTCTACAATGACCTCCAATACTAAAGCTGATGGCTGTACATCACGAGTCTCACGATTGGACCTATTGTCAGAATAGCAAAAGCACGAGAAAAACAAATACCCGACAAGAACCCGAGTTAGATGCCTTAGCAAATTATGACTGCAAGGTAAACAGGGAAGAAAGAACAATAAAACCATTGAAATGGTAATTAAATGACATTGCGATAACATTAAAACAACTTTGAAATTAATTTCAATTCAAACACAAATAAAAATGTCAAGGATTCCAAAAATTATTCAAGGTATTAAAAAATTATCATTTGCTTCTGTATACCAATCCGCCAAACGTTCTTTAAGAAGGTAACATAAAATTAAATACCTACCTTTGTTGACACAACTGTACCAAAAGCCTGTGCCTACAAACAAAAAAACCCGAAATAACAAACACATTTAACTCATAATTAGACAGTCTTGAATAAAACAAATAAAAAATAAACATCTTCGACTACTCTCTGTTTCCCTATTTAGAGTTTCTTTTCGTCCTGTTAATTTTTGAAATTGCTTGAGATGTTTCGCGGGAATGTGATTAACATGAAAGTTCCAGTCAACTACGACAATAATTGTATTACTAATACAATAGTTGCCAGTAATAACAGGCAAACATACTCCTGTTGCAACCATAAGTAAGTCTACACAAGGGTGAGAGGACTGTAAATGTGATTTTCCTATGATTGTGACTTTTGCTAAATTAATTACTAAAACGCTGTTTTAGTGGCGCTTTGGCCACTCGAAATAATAATTTTCTGTGTACCTACGGTACAAACAACATTAACCTTACATACTCTACACTTTAGTTTTACAACAAAAAAGAAATTGTGCATGGCCCGTAGTACGACACAAAAAATTAAAGGAAGATGAGTGGCAGAAACTTCCTCTGTCTACCAAAATTCACGCCAAAACATATAGCCATTCTCTCGAATCCACGTGTACGTAGACAGGCAAACAGACAGAGATAATTAGGATACAGATAAATAAAAGAGTAAACAAAAGTTAATTGAAATAAACAGGAAAAAAACTCATGTTTACTTTGTTAGATGCTGGTCTAAGAACTGATTCGTTAACTGAAGACCCAAATTTCGTAGCCTGCAAAGGAACAAAATACAATTCTCATCAATTAATGTAATTTGTTAAAATTATACGTAAGAATACCCAACGAAGAATATTTATTACACCATAAATAAATGAAGCAAAATCATCATCGCTCAAATCATTGTCATAATCATTCCCAAAATTTATCATCAATAACACCATCTATCACCAAAAACATATTTACCTGCAATAACAGCATTCTAAAGAAACACGCCTTAACAGCTCATACAAAAGGTAATGCTGTATAAGGCTACGATAATTATGATTAACGCTGAATATGCTATCAACCTGTGCTTACAATAAAAAGTATTTAAAAGTATATTCCCCCATCGTGCAAGCAGACTTTAGTCTACCACAGTAGTTGTAGGTTGTTTTCCTAAAAGAAAGCAAAGGCACTTACCCAGACAAGAGGCTGACAACTGACATCATTTCATTTTCAAACAACAACAAAAATCACCTAGCTATCAAATAATAGCAAATAACACAATGTCACATACATACATACATACATACATATATATATATATATATATATATATATACATACACATACATANCATACAAAAGGTAATGCTGTATAAGGCTACGATAATTATGATTAACGCTGAATATGCTATCAACCTGTGCTTACAATAAAAAGTATTTAAAAGTATATTTCCCCATCGTGCAAGCAGACTTTAGTCTACCACAGTAGTTGTAGGTTGTTTTCCTAAAAGAAAGCAAAGGCACTTACCCAGACAAGAGGCTGACAACTGACATCATTTCATTTTCAAACAACAACAAAAATCACCTAGCTATCAAATAATAGCAAATAACACAATGTCACATACATACATACATATATATATATACATACATACAAAAATACATGCATACACATACATACATACATACATACATACATACATACATATATACATACATAAATATACATATATATATATACATACATACACACATACATACAAAAATACACGCATACACATACATATATACATCCATACATATATACATCAATACACATACATATATACATCCATACACATACATATATACATACATACATATATACATACATATATATACATACATACATACATACATACATACATACACAAACACCTTTTTATCAAAATGCTAATGATGACATGACGGTAATAAAAAACGTACCTTGTCGCTTGCTACAGATGCAAACTGTTGTGCCCCAGCAGCAAAGGCATTCCATCCCTGGAAATAAAAAATACAAAAGTAAGGTGATATTTATTACTTTATTGCTCTTTTTTCTGAAATAAAAAAAACACATTCTTGTTGGGGTATTATGTTTTTTATGTGTGTAAGCAAGCATTAAAAGTTATTCTGTATTTGTTTTTTCGTAAAAGTTCAGCATCCATATAAGTTATCGAATATCCTCACAAAAACGTAATTTGGCATCAGCATGTCATAGTATCCCTTGTTGCTGGGTGGTTTATTCTGATTTGTTACGATACAAATAGTTATGTCTCTGTCTGGATATTGTAAAATGCATTCTGCGCACGAAAAAAATCCAAGTGTATGTTGGAATAAAGATGATTCCACAGTTTAAGGTTTTAAATTAACAAACATGACATGTTACCTTTCATACCCCTGTTTTTCGAAAGGTAAATGCACATTTTTTAAAAGTGGTACACTTGTGAGCTTTAACTTCTAAAAATTTTGGAAAATAGAGGAAAAAGCAAATATCACTGCTCAACAAACTTACCGACTGTAGTGACGAAAGAGTAGCATTCCATCCTGGAAACATAAGTTAACAAAAATTCCTCATTAAAACTAATTAAACGATATTAACATTAGTCTAAAGAAACTTTAACTAACCTGCATATTGTAACATCAACTGAGCTCAATTGAACCGAAAATCTCATTTCAGAAAGCAACGATCTTTTATAAATATCCTCTATCTGTTATATATATATATATATATATATATATATATATATATATATATATATATATATATATATACACACACACATCTGTGCGTGTTACATCTGTGCATGCAAGTTCAACTCCTGCCAAATAAGAAGTCCAAAGACGTTCTATGCTAGTTTTATTCAAATGACTACAAGCGGTGGCCTTTGCCCTCAAAATTTACACAATATTTTAATCACTAATTCTATTACTCTCCTCCCTCTCAAAATGATGTACAAATTTTATCGCCTTTAAAAGCAAAACAAGCTGGGCATAGTGCTCCCGGGATCACATCCAGATCCATACTAGAGCCTTGCGAACGGTCAGTAGACGACGTACTCCTTTTACCATTTCAAATTATGTGAAATTAGTAATCTTAAAACACAGAGACAAGGCTGGAAAGGAGTAACGATGCTCCTTTTACTCAGGGTGTGTTACAAATAGCAGAGGAACGAAAATTTTTATTCTCAGTGCAACAGGTATGAAATTTCCATTGCCTATCAACATGACACTACCATCGAAAGAACTACCATAACCTCAGAACAAAAAAAAAATATCTTCACAATGGTAGAAGCGGTTTTAAACCTTAACTCGAAGGCAATGGAGAAAGTATTTCTGTCTCTCTGCATCTGTGTGTGTCTCACTTTTTCTCTCTCTGTCTCTCTGTCTCTGTCTGTCTCTCTCTCTCTCTCTCTCTCTCTCTCTCTCTCTCTCTCTCTTTCTCTCTCTCTCTCTCTCTTTCTCTCTAAAAGTAAGACGTAAGTTAGGGGAATACGGAAGCTCCTTTATTTCTAAAATGACATCCGAGTCACTGAAAAAGTATACTTTAGTAGAAGCCTTCACCAGTATAGTAAAAGCGCAGCGCTAAACGAAGTTATGGACTTTCACAAAAATAGGAACCTTTAAGATCTCACTGGTTTATAATGCGTAAGTATAAAACATCAAGGCTGAAGAAGAGAAGCGATATGCATCCTTAAAAAACACGTGTTGAAGACGTATTGTGAGTATTTCTAGCAGTAACCTAACTATAAATGACAAGATCTACAAATCACCCAACCAAAATCACTATCTAGCATCTTGTAAAGGAGACGGACGACTTGGCTTTGTCATGTTGTCTAAATGTCGCCATTCAGAATACCATTCAGTATCTTCATCCACAACAATCCCGAAAAGAGGCAGAGAGGCAGATAACAGGTCAGGTGGGTAGGTGTTATCGCCAGAGACTTAAAACTCTTCGTGCAGTAGGCAGTTAGGTTGGTCAAGGACCAACAATAATAGCTGACCCTTGATTTCTGTACCTATTAAGACTGACCCGCTAAAGCTGCTTACTGAAAGGAGATCGACTTTACACACAGAAAAATATTACTCTGACACTCAATATTACAAAAAAACCATTGACTAAAATCATATAGAAGGAAGTATCATGTCACCAATTTATTATTTTTTTGTACTAAGTTGTAGCCAAAACATTTTAATATGTTTGGCCTGGAATTTCAGAGATAATGATCGCCATACAAAAAATCGATTCAAATCAAAGCCTGATTTCTGTCAAATGAGTAAAGTAGTTTCTGGTTTACCTGAACTAGAGTCATCTATAGTAGTTGGTTGATAAACCGTGTTTCCAAACCCTGTATATTTGCCTCCTTGACTTGGTGGTAAATTACTAAAAACGAAAAAGATGCATTTTGGTTAACACGTCCAAGAAGCGCGGTTGTTAAGTGGATAAAATTAAAAGGAAAAATGAGGGGTCCTCAGCGTGTCTAAAACTTTTGCAAACATTCATTGTGTCTGTAAAATATTCCTTTAGATACAAGTATTAATGTGGAAGTCAATCGCAGTAGTACCAGTGTTAACAATACTATTTGAGCAGCACTTTAAAGTTAACGTCGCCAATCGGCAGTACAGACACAAGCTTTTTCACTAGACTCAACACAGGCAACAGAGTAATCATTTGTTTTGGGCAGGCTTTCTTTAAATTTCCTTGCATTCACTAGCAAATCAAAAAGTGTCAGGATTCCTTGATCTTCTCTTTGTCTTTCGTACTGATAAGTACCCACCTGATTTGTTTCTGTTCATAATGGTGTCTTGGTTAAGTCGAGGACCTGCGAAAAAGCTCTAAACAAAAATAAACGTAATCTATATTGCGAGGAGCAAATATGAATTTATTTTATTGCTGCTTTCAAATAATCCTCGTTTTAACCGTAGGTCAATTGCCTCTCTAATTCCTATTACGACATCACTGCCTTCAGCATTTTAATACTTCATCATCATGACTATTACCCATATTGTTGTTTTGATTAAAATAAACAGCTACTTCGTGTCCATTCTCTTCTGTTTTATCTCCGGTTCTTTTACTTTTCAATGTGCTCTACATTTCTCTCAAAAGTGTACTTTCTTTTGCACATCTAATTCTCTATTTTTCAAAAAAAACTTCATCTTTACTATTTCCGAAACTCACAAAATTATGTCGATAGAATTTGACTAGCCTACTATTAAGTGTTTAACTTTTTCGGTGAAAACTACATTTCAAAAACCTCTTTAAAATAAATTAGCTTCACAATCACATAAAATCTGTGCGGTACAACAAACTATTTTCTTTGGTGAACACTCAACACAAGGTACAGGCATACATGGATCACTCAATTACCATGTTATGGGCAAGAAGCGGAATTTTTTGTATACTTACCACAAATTAACCATGAAAGACAGCAAACATTGTCTGTAGTTAATTAGGTTTTAGTCATGTCAGGAATGCCTCTCCATAAGTCAACTGTTACCTGTGGTATTATATAATGGAAATTCCTTGCCTGCTGATGCGTGTATTTAAAGTGGCAAGGGGAAGCCATAGTAAGATGACAGGCTAAGTTATATAGACAGATGAAGGCTATTTAAAAAATTGGGCTTTAAATAGGGTCATGCCCACAGATAAACAAGCCGACTGTAACTATAAACTCTGCTTAATTGACTAATTACAATAAACTTCAACTATTGAATGCATAAAAACACAAGAAACCTTACAGTGTCACAACGAACTGTTGTTTTTGAATGCTGATGTATTTGTATTTGCTAGCTTATCGATACTTACGTTATAATACACAAACACCAAAATAACATACTTTACAAAATGGGGGAAAAAAAATCTTACTCTGGTCTATTTGCATTTTCTTCTTGCTTTCTTTTAAAGAAATCGTTCTTTTGGCTTTCTACTTCCGTTCTGCAAGAACAAATGAGAAGGACATTTTAATATTCTTTAATTATGGCAGTCCCAAATACCAAATGGAAGTAACAAAATGAATTACCAGCAAAACACACTGCAATATATTGATGCATTTTAGACACACTACTACAAATACATACACACACATTCACACATACATACAGATATACATACATAGACATAAACATACATACATAGATAGAAAGGTAGAAAAATAGGTAGATAAGTAGATAGATAGATACATACATACATACACACATACATAGATACATAGATACATACATACATACATACATACGTACATATACAAACAAACATAATTTTTATCTATTCCCTGAACCAGGGCTGGATCATTAGGATCCGAATTGAATGGCTCTCACTGCATTCAAATTGTTTCTGATGTTCACTACAGCCCTCTGGGAGCTGTCAGATCTGCTTTCTTTTATGACCTTTTCCCATCCTTTCTTTTGAAGGTTTCGTTACCTCCCATCTTATTTTAACTTACTCATTAGTATGGTTCTTGGTATATGGAATGTACTGAGTCTACCGGCAGCATTGCTTTACTATAGTCTGTATTCTTCTCCTTGGACTGGTTGGAAGGCTTTAATCGAACAAGTACTTAAATATATAAAAAAAGTTGTACAAGTAGCACAAAAAAGTGTTTAAATCTTCTCTTTTGTGTATAAAAAACTTGCATTATCTTTTGGATGTATAAATAAAACACTGAATTCTTATATAGGCTTATAGTAAAGAAAACCCTACACCCACTTTCATTGATATGTACATACCTACTAGGTACAACAAAAAATACAAGCAAAAAGTTACAACTGGCTTTTGTTGTAAGAAGTACCTACTTTGACATTCCTAAAAACGATTCCAAGTCATCATATCCAGATGAGTTGGTCACTGGGACAGACCCATTATAACTTGACCTTGAGCTTGAATTTGAATTAAACTTATTCGCATTGGATGCAAGTGGCTTATAATCTCTTGCTGGTGATGTCTCTTCTGACCAAGTCCTACCTTCTGCTAATGTTGCAATCTAGGAACAGACAAAGAACCAGACAGAAGAAATGCTGTTTATTGTCACAAAGCCATATAGTTTGTCATTTACACCAACAACTCTTTTTGGTGGTCGAGCAGTTGAATAAACCTCAGTACTGAAAGCCCAATTAATCAGAAAAACGTACTTAGGACCATAATACATTCAAAATGGTAGATACAAACAATAGTACCATTGTTAAAGTTATGATTATTACAATGCAACCAAACACTTATTAGTCTTCTACTTATCAACAATTTGTCCATCACTGATCCTCAATAGTTGCAATAAAAACAATTAATAACAACAAAGAAACTCTGCATAATAATGAAACAGACTAAAACCTTAGAGATCAGTACTTTGCTCTATGAATACAGGCTTAATATTGGACACCATAAAGTGTCAAATAAAAGGGACTATAAGAAAATGCTTTAAGAAAACTCAAACTGACAGAAACTGCCATTTATTAGGATGCTGTACTATAACAATAAAGTGTGACAACAAACTAGCAGCAGATATGCTTGCCATTGTGTACATACAAGCAAGATGAGAAAAATTGGGTAACTGGATGAACCCACAGGAATCAAGGGGCAGTAAAAAAATAAAACCTTGTGTAATGCTCCAATCAAAATAGGAAGAGACTGATAACATTCCACAAAAATTATATAGCATGAAAGATATCCAAGATCACCTTTGCTCCATAATTAGTAGTAACATTAAGTAAAAATCTTAACTTTCATCTCTATATGACTGTATACAGATATTACTTAATAAATTTGGAAAATCAATTAATTTTCTTAACATTTAATAATTTCTTTGACATTAATTCAAATAAGTACTCCTGCTGAATAATCACAAGTAATTTGCTTTGTGACAACAAATAAACAGGATACTTAATGGTATTATTACTACAGGTAGGGCATCATATCCTACTCTGTTAATACCATAATTTACCATAAAGCTTTAATAAATTTTATCCAATGCAACAGCATAATACCTTGTCTCTGTATAATGCAGCTGCTTTGGAGTTGTATTTTTCTTGCAAAGACATCCCATCTGAAAAATCTGGTTGTGATCTGAAAAATGCTCTTGCTTTATTGTTACCTCCCACCTAAATGGTGTTAAAATAATACACAAATTAAAATACACCCACATATGTTATACATTAAGATATGTTATGTAGACAATTTGTGATACAAACTTGAATATCAAAACTATTATTTCATTAATTTCTGTTGACATTTTTTTGGTTGCACTCAAATGAAACATCAGATACATCAGAATACTACCCTTTTAGCAAAACAACTTAAATTGATTTACCCCACAAGCTTTAAACTAATCAAGCCAAAAGTAATCTATGAAACAGTACCTGGATTTATGATGACAGAGTACAAAATCTTATTAGTATGGAAAGAGAAGTATAGCAAAGAAACATCAGTGTTCATTAGAGAAGAATTGGTATTAAAAAATCTATCAAAGAAAACTTCTTTTTCTTTAAAAAGCAGAAAAAATGAATACTATCTAAAAGTGGAGGAATAACTGACTTGTTGTGATTCTGAAAACACTATTGTAAACTTCCAAGAAATCTTGATTTCTAACTTCTTGGGAAGAACTATATCTACAAATTCACTTTGCATAGCAAATTTCAGCATCAGAAACCATCCTTTTGCAACAATTTCTAGCCCATTTGAAAAATATAACTTGGTAATGAACATAGAATTGATTGAGATAAGCAATGATGGAAGAACGATGTACATTGAACCATGGTGGAGAATGAGGTTTGACTTTGCAACCATGACTAGATACAAATGTTTCAATACCAAAAAGAACCCATTACATGAATTCAGTTGCATCATCAGAAGTGAATATGTCATGGACTAAATCCCAAGTAATATTACCAAAAATCTATCAAACTCCATTCCAGTCAACTTGAACAAATAAAAAACTCTTATGATGAGAAGGATTGTCAGTAAAATTTGGAACAATTCTCATACACTTTACAGTAACAACAACATGGTCAGGAGACCAGAAAGGAGGTAACGGTGAAACTGCACAAGTGCTCAGGAACAGAAATCAGAGATCTAAGAAGGCTCTCCTTAGCCTGAATATCAAATATTGTGGGTAAATCAACAAGCTGTACAAGATCATGGGCATGTGCAAAGTTGTAACTTCCTTCTTCTGGCCTGTCAGCCCTATTAGAATGAGTCAATCAGATCATGTGGTGAGCATTAAAGTCACCGAATGCAAAGATGTTTGTAGTGTCAGGCTTGTCAAGAGCCATATCAGCTGAGTCTAATATTGTCTCAACAACTAAGCATGAATCAAAAGTGGGAGATCAATACAAGAAAAATCAGTGAAAAATGGCACAAAGGAATGACAATCTAAAGCATATTAAAGGTTTATCTTTAGATTCAAGTTTTCATACTCTAACAGTTTGAAGATTCTATTAACCCATATTCTCCCAATGTCTACAAAAGTAGACCTCTAATCCAATGCTTGTTTTATAGACACATGTAGCATATTTGGCATTAAATTATGTCCCTCGTTATTTTAGGATACATGATAGGCAACATGAGCTATAAACTGATATTTAGTTTGGTACTATGTGTCAGTATAACATGTAATAAGTGTGCCAATTTTCAAAAAAACCTGAACAGCCAACCACGTTCTGCACTTTGCTGTGTTTGCGAGGTAGCTGGCGGTAAAGACGGTTTTAAAGTTTGTATTTACACTTTACAAAGGTGATTCTGTCTAATAAACATACTTTTATTTTGTTATTGAACGTTACACAAAACGTTCGTGTCAATAAATTTTGAAGTCTACAATTGTAGACATTGGTAGGAAGTGTTAGCAGAGAGACTCATATTGATATTTCCTGTCGATTCTAGTTTAGAGTGCTTAACACTTAGTTATGTAAATAGTGTTATGACTAATATGACTATTGCTATGATCAATATCAATTTCAAGGGGCTTTCCAGTATAAATAGATGTGGACGCTGGTGTATTGAGAATTGGTACAGTATTTTGAAACCACAGAAGCATTCTTTTACACATATAGAACAATGATAAGCTCAAATCAAGAAGTTTGTTGCAATTTTCTTGACTGACGTGGGTACGCTGCAGGATTTTCTATAACATTGTTTTATCATTGGTAAGTTGACAAGCTGAAATCTTCATTTAATTTTATATAATACACTAATGTTTTATGACATCATCTTTTGTTCAAAAGGCAGACAAGGGATTCCAAAAGCTTCTAAATATGACTCCATACCTGTTTTTTTAATTACTTATTCATCTTATTTCTTACTTTAGATTTGCCATGAATGTCAAGAGCTTTTACGGAAAGAAAAGTACGATTCACCGCCATCGTCTTCTTCCAGATGTCATAGAGCAGATTGAGTCTGATTCTCCTGTGACGGCAGACATAGTGATAGTTGGTCCTCCTACTGGTGGCCACGATAGTGACCTGGAGCAAGAAGATGATGACAATTTAGGCACGACTGATCTTCCTGTTGAAGTAGCTGGTGAACTTGAGTTAGTCGAGTATGGTGCTAGTGAAGATGATGATAACTTGGATAATTCAGATGAAAATACGTCTTCAATTCAGTCTTGTGGAAAAAGAAAACGAAAAAAAGTTGTCAAGAAAACTGCTCCTGAATGGACGAAATCCCACATTGACAGCATTGTGTCTCCTTCCGACCAAGAAAAGAATGCACAGGCAAAGCTTCTGAACGAAAAGCCCCATCTTGCTAATTTGTCTGAATGGGAAGTGTGTCAACTTGTTTTTGATGATGTAATCGACCTTCTGGTTCGAGAAACAAACGTATATGCATTTCGAGATCGAAACAAAGTTTTCAATATTACGAAAGAAGAGATGACGAATTTTGTAGGATTGATTTTCTTGTCAGGATATAATATCCGCTTGGCTGAAGCTGACTACTGGAGCAAGGCAGCTGACCTTGTTTGCGATGTATTTCCTGAAACTATGAGCAGAAATAGATTCCAGGAAATAAAATCGGTTTTGCATACTGCCGACAATCAATCACTTGGCCCAGGAAAAATGGCAAAAGTTAAGCCCATTTATGATTTACTAAACAGTATATTTCAGTCCTTCGGTATTGTTCACGAAGACCTAAGTATTGACGAATCAATGATTCCTTACTTTGGACGTCACTCATGTAAGCAGTTCATTCGTGGCAAGCCAATTCGATTCGGATACAAATGTTGGATGATGGCCAGCAGTACTGGCATGCCATACTATGTATCCGTCTATGAAGGTGCCTCTGGAAATTCTTCTAAAACGGAACCACTAGGTATGCAAGTCGTCAAAACTGCTGCAGCAGTCTGCAGTGACTCTTCTGAACACCATTTATTTTTTGACAACTTTTTCACTTCGTACGATCTCATCAAGCATCTAAAGAACGAAGGTTTTCGTGCGACTGGCACATTACGAGCTAATAGAATGGCTGGCTGCCCAGTCGAAGACGTTCAACGTATTAAACGTTTACCACGTGGCTCATTTGACTACCGCTCAGAGGGAGACATCGAAGTAGTAAGATGGAATGACAATGCTGTCGTCACATTGTGCAGCAATGCTGTAGGTGTGCAGCCTCTCGGTGAAGCAAAACGGTGGGTAAAAGGAAAAGGCAAGACATCTGTATCTCAGCCTGCTGTAGTAAAAGCTTATAACAGGGGAATGGGAGGAGTAGATTTGGTTGACCGTGCCCTGTCTGATCTTAGACCGATTATTAAGGGGAAGAAATGGTATTGGCCATTAATTGTGAATGCACTCAACTTATTGATGGTCTTTTCCTGGCGTCTTTATCGCTTAGTGTCCAATGTTGCAATTGACCAGAAATCATTTCGACGCAACGTTGTATCTATCATGGTGAAGAGGGCCATCCCACGACCATCAGCTGATTCTAGATCTGGTCCTTCTCACGATGTTCCAATTGAAGTGCGATCTGACAACACTGGCCACTATCCAGAGTCTGGTCCTGTAAGAAAGTGTGTTGTCTGCCGGCGAAGTTGCCGAAATAGGTGCGATAAGTGCAAAAAGATCATGCATGTCAAGCTTTGCTTTCAGCTCTATCATGAAAAATGAATTATGCAAAAACAGCTGAATTGACTTCTAGACTGTCTAATTTTATGATTGTAGCATTTTAAATAGCTTGAAAAGATGCAAAGATCATCAATGTAAAACATAATGAGTTGTTTTCAATTGCGTTTTCACACTTGCTTTTTCTAACAGATCCTACCAATGTCTACAAAAGTAGACATTGCTAAAAGACACCTTTCCCATCAAAGGATTGCAATCAAACTTTTTACACATCTATTCTAGCCTAAGGCGGATATTTACACCAATTTTGGTAATGAAAGAAGTTAGGGGGACATGCTTGGGAGAATATGGGTTAAGCATAGACAGGAAGCACAAATTGATGAATTGCAAAGTCCAGTTTAAAGGAAAGTAAACAGTTATAGGATGAACATACATACTAATAACACAGTCAATGAGCTTTGTTTCACAACATGCAAAAAAATAAGGAAGGTCAGAATGAAGAGAAGCTTTTAGAAAAGGAAAAATGGAACAAAGACATCTAGCATTACTGAAAGCTTAGACAAGAGTATTTCTAAAGTTAACAGATTTTTTCAATGTGTAGCACCAGTACTACCATATCTCAAGTCTACAAAGTTGGGTATCAAGTATGTATTAGGTTGGGAGATTTTTTCTACTTCCATGGCCATTGAAGGTCTGCCTGATATAGGAATGGGGGAGGGGGGCATTTGTTAATTTGAAATTGTCATAAAAGAAGCAAAATAGTAATAGATGCCAAGAATCATTAAAGATACAAACCATTTGGATACTGACTAGCTTAGCCCTGTGGTGATGCAAGTTGTAATGAACAATTCAATAACCCTCATATAGGGGGGATGTTAATAGGTGACTGCTGCTGTTATTATTGTTGCGACATCTCTAGGAGGATTATCAACCAAGGCTTAAGAGGTTTTTCTTCCCATAAGTCAGAATAAGCCTCAACAGATACCAACCTGATATCTTGTATTTTGAGGTTAAAACAATGCTTTTCAGAATACCCTCTAACTGCTCATTTAAAACACTGCAAACATATTACTTCACTTTTTACAAAACAATAAAATGATGTCATTATACATTTAATATTTTAATATTTATGAAACTGGGATAAAAACACTGTATGATGCCACATTCGTTTATTTAATGTTCACATATCTTCTTTTATGTGCATGGTGCTTCTGCTTAATGCTTTATAAAAAATACTAATTCTGAAAACAGAAATACATAGCTTGATTTTTATAAGGTGGCAAAATGAAATCCAAGTCACTTAGCTTGCCATAGTAACTAGCTGTATTCCCATGGTATCATATGGCTATCATTTATAATATCAATCCTCCACCTTAATTCCATTTTGTGATATCTTCATTAACAATACTCTGTCTTACAAAAAATACAGGAAATGCTACATTTTCATTTTAAAAAATGATAAAATTTAAAAATGAATTCAAAATACCTTCATTTTCTCCAACTCATTGTCTTTCCACTTGTCCATTGTGACTGACCTTACAAAACTAATGTAAAGAACACAACAAATTAAACTTTAGAAAGTGAGAAGTTGAAGCAACTATAAGAGAAATACCTATATTTAAAAAATATTCAAAATGTGTGAGCCCTGAACATACACTGGAGTAGCTATACATCAAACAAAGTGATCTACCAGAAGCCATGGATAAGATTGCATCCAACAAAATGCAGCTTGCTAGACATCATCTGGGACTTGTACACATTGACTTGTTACATGGCAATCCAAATATGGGCAATGAGGATGAGGCAGACTCAAGTCAACCATCATCAATATACTGGGGAGTCACAGGGCAAGTGATACTGGCCAAGTGATAGACTGCAGAATTAGATTCACTAATAGCAGACAGGAAGATATGGCAAAGAAATGTGAGAGTGAGTGATTGAGTTAGTGGGTGAAGGAACATGTGAAGGAGCGAGTGAGTAAAGGAGTGAGTGAATGCGTGAGTGATATGTGTGCATATGAATGTGTGTGGTATGAATGACATTAAAGACCAGGCAATGTGGAAAGCTGAAATCTCTGATGTTAGGTACTTTGCAACTTGAATGGGTGCTGGTCCAAAAATGGAGGGGCATTTGAACCCTTTGTCAAAGATTAGGGCCTACAATTGAAACAGAAAATTGATCATGCAACATAGAAAGCTCAAATATAGTGGCAGGGTACTTTACAACTCTGTGCTAAATATTAGTTATGTTATTTTTCAATATCTCCATCAAAAAGACTACAAAGGGTAGTCATGAGGTTACATTATGAAAAATGAAGACCTGCCATCAAATGAAATGCAAAATTTGATATCAGGGTATTTTGCAAGTTTTTATTAAAGATTACTATGACATATTGTTTTATGCCTCCTGGGGTTGATATGTGGGAATCACAGGTGTCATTTGGTCCCTTTACTAAAAAGCAAAGCTAGAATCTCAAAAAGGAACAAAAGAGGTTGTTAGTGATGCCAGGGGTATGGGGTCCAATCGACTCTGATTTTGATTTAAATGTTACACATTTATCATTAGTTATCATTCTGTGTCACTTTGACCACTTAATAAGATTTCCCTGGTTGTATGTGTACCTCTTCTGGAAAAGAAGGGTCATTTAGACCCTGTTACATTTTCAATATGATCACTTGGGCAAACACCAGGACTGAAAAATGGGTCATTTATGGCTTTTTAAGTGAGCCAATACAATAGTTCAGCAATACCAAATGTATGTCAGTTGGTCTCATAAGATTTGGATTACTTTTTCCAGAAACAGTAATAAATATTAAATGACAAGTTTATGCCCATCTTATGTTGGAAAAAAAATTTTATTTCATAAACTTTAATTAAAAGGTTTACATGTCCCTGACAACAAAACAAAAAATACATATCAATTGGTTATCTTAAATATATATACAATAACAGATTGATCTTCTACATAAATCTACTAAGATGGTTTACCTAAGATGTACTCCAAGACCTCTGTGTTTTCCTGAACAGTCAAGGCAAATCCATATTCCATATGTGACACTTACCCACTGTGGATTGTGTGACCCACATTCTAAGCAGCACTAAAAAAAGAATAACTACCTTCTGTCAAAAAATATCAAAATAATTAAAATGACCATTTTACAGACAAGAAAGGAATTATAAAAAAAATTCAAAATCAAGAAGAATCAATGCCATAACTACTATCAAAAAGATTTTGCACAGAAAAAAGAAAAGACAAAGTAAATGGTTTGCCATTTTGAACCAGTGCTATTAGAATATGTATTACTATGCTACCCCAGTCATCTGCCCCAAATTGAATAAAACTGGCATTACCATACAATTGTGAAAATTATTGTCAGTTTCTTGATAAATTCACCTTTCGATATTTGCTGTCATGTTTTGGGTATCAAATCTACTGTACTTACTACTTTTTCCATTTAACATATTTATTTCCCATTCATGGGGTTTGATGGTTTGATAGGGCCCTCCATCTGGTTCTATCCCAAACATCTTCCTGCACCAGTCCATACATTCTCATGTTCCCCTACACCATCTTCAACCAGGTCTTCTTTGGTCATCCTGGAGGTCTTCTTCCAGGTGCTTCTCATGCTAGTGTTATTCCTAGTGCCTAGACATCTTCTCTGCATTGCACATGTCCATTCCATCTCAATTGAGCTGATGCCAGCAATTATCCAGCAGTCTCACTCTGCACCTTCATGCTACTTCTTCACTCCTGACCCTGTCTACCAGAGTTATTCCCGTCATTTAGTGCAGCATACTCTGATCACAGCTGATCATCCTCTGTTCAAGCTTATGTGTCATTCCTCAGGTTTCAACTCCAGAGAGCAACACTGGTCTGATGCATGCACCATATACTCTCCCTCTGTGTATCAGTGAGATGTTCCTATTTTTAAGAGGCCTGATATTTCTCTCAATTTTGTCCACATTGCTAAAATGTCTCATCATAAGAGCTCACTCTGCACCATCATCTCCCTTGAGACATATTGTATGACTTTTACGTGGTGTAAGATATGTTTTATTAGGTACTGGAAACTTTGAGAAAATTAAAATTTTGCCAAAAACCCATTTGGGCATTAAAAATTCCACAACATTGACTTTGATGCCAAGCTGATGCACAAAGAGGTCTAAATATACACATTTTGTATTCATAGTTTGATTCTCTAATCTAAAAACAGGTAAGCAATTGACTTTTCAGAGGAATGAATGCTCAGTACTTGAGATTCCATTAAAGTGATAATGGTGGGGTGATGGGCATTTTGTTAAACGTGATATACCTAAATCTAGAACAAATATCATGAGATTTCTAAGTCATAAATTACAAAGGTGGTTTACTTGACATACTTATACATTAAAAAGAAACATCAACAAAAAATAAAGTAGAATTTGTTGGGGTTTTTCCCACGAGAAATCTGTAAACGCTATATTTGAAAGATTATCGAGTACTCTGGGTAAATGTATAACGTGAGACACACACATCACACACACAGATATATATATATATATATGAAATCCTAGTCCGAACAAACAAATTAGGTATATGATTCAACAATTTTCAAAAAAGAGTTCAGATTCAAACGATGCAAACAGCTCTGGCTACGTCACAATCTTGGTATTGGGCAACATTTGACAAAACTTGAACTTTGTCTTGAACTTCTCCGTCGTTTCCGAATAAAGAATCTCATAACCAAAAAGAATCTATGGTAAATTTAGATAAAAATTACAGAGTCACTTATCATAGAAAGTTAATGAAAAAACCTAAAATACACCGGCTTTTCAAATTCCAATCTCAACTAAACACCCAGGGCTAAGGCGAAGGGCAGCCAGTTCTCAAATGTTAGATTAAGGATACTTTGTGAAAGTTATGAATTATTTCATACAGACCTAAATACTCAACAAGTTCTAATTTCACTAAGAGTATTTATTTCATTCAAAAGCAAAGATTCGGGAGTAACACAACAACAGGAAAACATTTCAAAATGTTTCTGTACTTGATCATCATGTGATTTGACCCACAAGCAATAAAAATTCTTTCCAATATTATCATCCCATTATGCTACATACACAGCTTTATCTTAGATAATCATCAGCTATTAATTAATTTTCTAGGCTAGCTCTATTCACATTATCAACAATACACCAAAAGTGAGAAAAACTGTATTACTACTCACATTATTGCCTTCTTTGACCTTGAGATCTTTTAAAACTCGCCGCGTTCGAGGACTGGCCATTTTTACTATGAAGATCCACACAAAATTATTCCCAAGTCCAAAATTCAATAATTTCAACTGTCAATACTGGTTTTTCTTCTAAACTAAGCGTGAATTATTACATAGTAAATGGTCAATAAAACGGAAAAAAAAGGATAACAACTTCTATCTTGTTCACATTGAAGTGATTTCTTTTATTGAAGGGTCAAAAAAAAATCACTCTCAGTTGCGCATGTGCAAATAGCCGGCAATAACGACTATGACATCACCTTGTGTTTCTGTGCCGTCGTGGCGACTTTTCCAAATGCCTCCAGCAACGGTTGTCAAGGACGAAATGCCTCAGCCACGTCAGTTTTCAACAGGGTTGACAAGGGGAAGGGGTTGGCTTCAAATCGTCTCAGAGTTTTAGAAATATTTCCTGAAAGTGTAGCTTCTCGGCCTTTTGGCTAAGATCAAGTGTAGAGCTCTGGTCTCTCCTTGGTCGAGTCTACAGCTGTAGGGCCCAACCACACAGGACAGGGACCATTATGGAAATAAGGTCAGTTTGACCTTTGAATGTTATCCCTGCCACTTCAATTAGGGGTGATCTGTAATTATTTTTACTTTAACTCAAATTGTAATATTTTTATGCAACATTCTTTTTAGTATTAATTTATACAAAAGTTTGTAAATTAACTTTAAATTGTAATTTATTGACTTTCTAGGCCTTTCTTTTTTTTTGAAACATTTGTAAACATTTTTCATTTTATGTTTGTGGCAAATAAAAACTTACTTACTTACTTACAGGTCGTCTTGAGGTGCTTGGGTTTTGGCTGATGACCAACCCAGGAGGAAGGACCTTCCTACGGAGGGTCCTGGAGGGGTGATCCGTATGTCTTGCATTTTATGGTGTCTTGCACGCTTTCTGTCCCTCTTTTTCTTGATCTGTTCCTTCCGTTCGGGTCTTTCATAGATGGATATCTGTGAAAGACAAAATGGGCCCACTGTTTACCAGGGGTTCCATCACTGAAAGACCCAGTTGAGTGTTCCTGACACCATTTTGCCATTTAAAATTTGCAATGATAACATTCATCGCCTTTAGCACAAGTCATACATTTTCCATAAAAAGTTTACATTGTTTCCATCTTTAGGCAACCTAATCATTACAAATCCTTATTAAAATTTCATTTTCTACAGTTTCATCGAACGTCAATAACCTGTCTTAATGAAATGACCCCTGAGGTAGTGACTTATATTTCAAGCTAGCATATGGCGGTTGCGGAGATTAAGAAGCCTCTCTTAACATTTTAGATTCTTTAGACTTCAACAAAATAGACGATTTTTGTAGTATCAGCGTTTATTCTGATTAAAACAATTTCACGTTTTTCAAATGTCAATGACTTGAAGACTGAATGAAACATCAAGGTCAGATTCCCTTTTTTCTATCAGTGTGTAATGTACTGCTCGCAGATCCACATTCAGCTTCTTTGGTTTACAACAGAAAATACATTGACCTTTTCTTACAGTGTACTATTTTAAACATCTTACATTTTAAACTAACCAATATCTGTTGTGTGATTACAGCCGCTCCGCCATAATTTCTTCTCTGCCCAGAAGTAATGTTCTAAGGTAACCCCTGGCCTCAATCGCTGTAGCCATGTGCTGCTACATCAACTTAACTATATCGGTCTAATACTTTTTGATAAGCAAGGGGCATGAAGGGGCGTGGGGTGCCTGCTGGCCAACTGCGAAATGGGATAAATAAGCCTCTTAGTGGTGAAAAGCGAAATTAAGTAGCCTGCCTGTGACCTATGGTATCAATATGTGTCCTTCTATACCACGTTCGATTATGGTATAAGTGGCAGCAAGTGCATTAAGAAAATAGCTACTTAATTAGTAAGGTATTTTCTTGTATATATAGTAATTACTTGTATTAAAATAGTGACAATAATGATATAATCTTAGTGTGTTTTTTGTTCATTAATTTCGGTTACTTTCCAAGTTGCCTTATGGTTCATTCTATTTTATGCATGTGTTTCTTGACTGTACCCATAATTTAGAAAATGCCATAAATACTACGAAAGTAAACAATCAATGGGGAAACAGAGAATCTATTTCACTTTAGTGTGATTAAGACTTCGATCACTTAACATTCATCCTGCAATATAACTACTCAGAAATATTAGAATAATGGCAATAATGAAACTGATACTATTAATAATACCGGAGTATTATTAGCAACATTTTCAAAAGACACCAATCTCCTTTCGCTACCTTTTTTATTCAGGTAAACGATTTTCAATAAAATTCATTTATTTTGGTGAAAAACTTTTACCCTGTTACTCGATTGGACCTAGAGCAATGGAGGCATTTCATATTCAATTTGTATCACCCTTTCTTTGTAAACAAAAATAATTTGTATATGGTGATTAATTGTTTCAGACAGCTAATCTCAAAAATAGGCTGGCTTTCTCGATCCTCCTTTTGATTTTCGGAGTGATAAAAACTCACTTGACTTTTCTTTTCTATTTTATTTATTGCCTTTGTTGTTAAACAATTTTTCTGGAGCAATAAAGCTAGGTCCAAATCTAATGTAAATATACATTGACAACAAAAAAATTTAGTTGAGGCAATTTTACTGGTTTCTGATTGTTTTCTTGAAAATCCAGTCGTGGCGTATTTCCTTGAAATAGTGGTTCACCTGAGCTTGTTTCAAGTTGGGACCATGGTAGAAGACACAATCTGATATACTTGCTAAAACTATTTCTTCTGAATTATTTAGTTTTGTTTGTACACACTTAATTACCTTTTCTCACAAATAACCTAAAAGATGAATGTGATTTTTATACATAGCTTTGCCACGCAATAATACTGGTATATGTGAAAATTTATCCAGTGTATCAATAACAACTAATTTCATAATGTTCACCATCCTTTTCAAAAGGTTAAGAAGTCACCAAAAGCAACTTCCTTGAGGTTGAAGACAGCGACAACATATTGCCACTAATTTTGTGACGATATCTAGACAAAGTTGACTCAAAAATATTCTCTGCATAATAATGTTTTGATTCCTTGTCAAAGTACCTTGCTTGGTATTGGAATAACAGATTTACTGCCATTTTCTTTTTTAGTTGTCTTTTCTTCTTCTGTACTTTCACGACAAATGTTGCACTTTTCAGAATCAAAGACTGTATTTTGTAGCAGTACATTTTTCAGGTTTAGCAAGACATTAGGCCACTACATTGCAAAAATTACTTGTTACTAGATGTCTTCTTCTCTGTTCTTTTTTCCCTTGATTTGTTTGTTTGTTTCGTCTTTTTTCCAACTCTACAGCATAAGTCATTTATCGTCTCAATAGTTGGGAAATGTTGAGGAAAACCATCTTGGGCGAGTGTCCAGAGTTTTGGTAATTGTCAGTCAGGGCAATCTCTCTTGCACATTTTTCTTTTGGCTTGTCATGCAATTAGTATAGCAAACTAAGAAATCTCAAAAAGAGGAGATTGAAGGCAAAACATAAAAATTAGATTAGCAAGCCAAGACAGGGCTTTAAATAAGCTACATAGAGTAAACTTACAGATAAAAAAATTCGTTTGTGATTATTAGGCCACATGTTATAGAGACAAGAAATAAAAGAAGCTTTAAAATAGTAAAAACAAAGAAAGAAAGAAATATTCACCTTTATTCACAGTTCAAATAACCAAGAGGATAAGTGCATGATAAATTTTTAAAAAGAAATCCTGTCAGTATTTTAACAAGAAATAAAATAACATATGGTATGGTTGAAATGAATAAGGAATTTTCTAAATGAACTCTGCAATAATGAAAAATCACAAGCCACTACAATGTGTTATCACAATTAATTAATCTATCTTATTTTGAAACAAATTTCTTGCGAGGAACAGAGGCATTCTGAGAATGCTATTCTCTTTAGAACGTGAATACGTTAATAGCAGGTGCTTAACCCAGGAGTAGAAGACCCTATGTTGTTCAGTGGGGCTTGAGGTGAATATTGATTTTCTTTCACTTTCGTTGCACATGAATAGTTTCATTGGTTTCGTGTTCAGTTTCTCCCATAACTTTTGTGGTTAAATCACTACTTAGCCTAACTCTATAAGCTACTCAAGTTAGATAAGAAAATCTTTCTCATATTTGAGAAAAATTAGTTTTAGCTACTTAAAGTTAAAGCAAGATGAGATACTTCTAATATATATATATATATATATGATTGCAATTTCAATAGGAATGTATCGTTTGGAGAATTAAGAAATTACACCTGTTGAACTTTGGTCTCAAGAGTTATATCCTATAAAAATTGCCCTTTTTGGAATTGAGCTGCTGCTAAAACTTGTGTAACTACAAAGAAATCAAAGTATGGAAGTCGAAATAATCTTCAATAGGAGTCATTTTTGAATAGATCTGTTACAAAAAAGAGATCCTTGGAATAATCCAGGATTCTATTTTTCCTTGACAAGTGGAAGACGATGGAGTTAAATATATTTATATTTTGTCTTATTTTATGTCAGTGGATTATTGTAAATTCAGAAGATTTATCTCTGTTGGATAAAGAGGATCGCAAGAAACCTGAAATATCTTTAAATACAAAAAATGATTTTCGAACTTTAAGGAGGCATCCTCATTTGATAGAAGCAATGTTATCGGAGAGGCGAGAAACGGTATCCGCAAACTTAATTGATACCCATTTAAAATCAAGTAAAAATATATATAAAACTAGGAGAAATTTTATTTTAAGCGAAAGAAAAAAAGCTAAAAATCGAAATATCAAGGATAAAGTAACGAGATCAAATTTTAAAAGATTATCAAGGAATAAAAGAGATGCAAACATAAAGAAGAACATTGAGAGATATTTGAAATATTTACCACTGGAAAAGGTTCTAAGTTTAACAAACAATTACATTTCCAATGACAGTTTGAACACGTTGTCAAATAGTGAACTGGATACCACAGAAAAAAATTATGCGACGACTGAGTGGAGCCCAAGAGAAAGCAATGCTTCTTCTTTGGCTGCAAATGGTATTTATTTTATTGATGGTACAGCACAGTCAGTAAACAGGAATAGCAATGATGACGTCAGTAATGATGTATCATTTATATCACTGAAAGGAATTAAAGAATTTCAACATGATGTTAAAGACGAAAGGCAAGAAGCCACAAAGAGCGAGGAAGAAGAAGAAAAATTTGTTGACGGAGAAGTAGGTTCAGGTATATTAACATTAACAATGTTTAACTTCCAGGAGATAAGATTTAGTTAAGGTTTAGCTGGAAAGAAAAACGAGCAAAATGCCATAAAAATATGATATGGTGACTGCAAGATCAGAGATAAAGAGAATCAGAAGACATAATAGCACCGAATATCATGAAAGCATTTATTAAAGTTGTAGTGTAGTACGAGTAGTAATACCACCAGCAATAGAAATAACAGTTTTTATACTAGCAATAATAGTAATAGCAGTAGTGGTTGTGAAAGTACTACGGGTGCTGGTAGAAGTGACCTTAGCCTTTAAAGTTATGATAGTAGCTGTAGTAATATTAGGATACACAATAGTACCAGTGGCAGTAGTAGTTGTTGGAATGATCACATTAGTGATTAAAAAGAGAGATCTGGTCTTGAATAGGAGTAGCTTATCCCAATGTCCCAAATATCATAGAAGAGGTGTCATTCTGAGGGAAGAAGATCATGAGGTTGACATGGTTATAAAAAATTATTAAATCTCTGTTTACATTTTGAAAACATATTCGCCATATTTTGTCAGTTTTTGAGTGATGAATATCAATATTAATTTGAAAGTTGAATGTTTAGTGATTATTTGTAAACTCTAATTATCAATTTAGTATCAAAGGAAAAGAAAGTGATGAACTCGTTACTGTTTTTTTTCGCATATGAAATAATATTAGGTTATCCACGGACAATTTTGACATTGTTCTACAATCTTCATTTAACACAATAAAAGAACAAGAACTAAAATTTAAAAATGCAAAGGCAAAAAAGTGAATAATAATAATAATAATAATAATAATAATAATAATAAATCCGCTTGGGCCTGAAATACCAGGTGGTGACTGGCGCGGAATACCCAGCCCCTTGGCAGTAAGGCTAAAATGCATTGAGATATGTTATGAAAACGAGAAGTAAATCATACCGACTCGTCCGTCGCGAGGGTCAACAAGGGACGCGTCCCTCAGGGAGAGACCAGCATGAGGTCGAAAAGTATACGACTCGGTCTAATTCCTCCTCTGCGAATGATCTGCAAGGTAATCAGAACCAGGATATCCCTAACCCTGAACCTGCAGTGATGCCCACAAGGTCAAAAGAAACTAGAGTTAGATGGTTCACAGAGGATTACGACAATGTTCTAAGAGCATTTTACATCGCTCAAAAGAACCCTATGAGAAACGTGACTGAACAAACGTACTTTGAATGGAGAAAAATAGTAGGAAAAGAAATAATGCAAAACATCGATGCTAATAAACTTGCTAATGTACGTCGACGGTTGAATGATGCACAAATTGATCTAATACGGGATAAAATTCGAAATGAAACTACTGTAGAATCTGAGGTTGATATTGAACATGAAAATCGTGAATCTATAATTGAACTTGTAAATTTGAATAGAATAAGAATAAGTGAAGTGAGAGAAGGAACTAATGAAGAAATAGTTAGAATTGTGCACATGGTTGAAGTTGTTGATGATTTCTTTGAAAAAAATAAAGAAAAGATACAGGCTGCCCGTGAATACATAATACGTGAACTTGCAATGACTGAAGAGACTGAGATGGAAAATAGGGACACACTGCCTAAGCTAACATTCTGTTCAAAAACAAACTTTACTATTAAGCTTTATAACGTTGCTCTAAGCGAGATGGTTAACGAAACCCAGAAAGATTTAACCTCCATCAACAATCTAATATACTCAACAGCAAAAGCTGCCATCCAAAAGCTAGGGACTAAAATAAAAAAGAATAAACCGAAACAAGTTTATAAGGAACCAAAATGGAAAATGAAAATAAAGAAGGAGATTGAGTCTTTGCGGGCAGAGATCTCAATTCTTGATGAATTAACGAAAGGAACAGACGTGAAAACTAGGAAAAGCAGGAAAGTTAAAAGGAGATACAATATTATTGATAAAGTCTCTCTAGATACTACCAAAGAAGTCT
>RDPX01000099.1:1374074-1404034 GCA_003991215.1 Morbakka virulenta | reverse complement strand
AATTATGAATGGGCTAGATTAAACATTCCCGTTCAGGCCGCAGACTTGGCAGTCAGTTCCCTGACCTTAACCAGTTGTGCATGTTCCGAAAGGGCTGACACATCACGCATTTCTATTTAACGGGCAGAAGTAGTGGGGGAGCATCATATCTAGGTGTCGTGAGTGTGGATCTCTTGTTCTAAAGGACTGAGTACCGAGCTCTTACTTTGCTACTTAGTCCTGGGGTGTTGGGTGAAGCCTCGCTACGGAGACCGTTTGAAGCAGAATGGGTCACCTAAACTGGGAAACCTAAAGAGGCCCTACCTGCAAGGTCATGTGCTGTTTTAATTAACATCAATATTGCACACACTTGGGTGTGATGGATGCACCCAGCTTACCCTTATTGGGCTGGGTATCGGATGGATTTGCTAGGGTTTCCACCCTTGAGTTCTTTGTGGGCTCGTACTGCTCCGCCATTCAAAAGTAATAATACCACAATTTATGGGGAATATGTACGGCAAACAAAAAATAGAATTTTTGAAATTCAGCCCCAAAAGAACATTTCTAAAAGAGACTACTAAAGTATGTAAAATTACTATTTTTCAGTCAACTAAATTCTGCTTTGGGCCATTGTTTTGGTCCAGAGAACTCACCATGAAAACAATAATGAAAAACTGAATTTGGAATTACAGAAAACTGAAAAAATATGTGTGATGGGAACTTGGTTAAGAAAGTGCTTATAGCTTACATGACCACATGTCATAAACCTAAGCCATTCACGCTACTTTCTTAATCATACCATCTTGCAACCATATCTTTTACTTAAATGCACCGTTCGTCCCTTAGGTGCGTATTGTTGGGGGACCTCATCTCAATTACGCACATGGGACTAAGAATCCAACGGAACTACGGATTTCCTTCCAAGGCAGAATCATCTGATCAAGAAAGGAAAATTGTAAAATCCATGTCAAAGAACAGAGGATTTGGGATTATAGAAAAGTGCTTTTCTTGGAGGTAAAGTTGGTCGAAATCTCAGCTGTATATGAATAATTGCTACAGGCGCAGGGGCCTGGGAAAGAAGTGGCGCGCCCTAGTGAAAGGTATGTTTGCAAAATGATATGATTAGCAAAACAGCGCTGATGGCTCAGATGATAGGACACGTGATGGTAAAAGAGGTAACCCCAGGTTCAATCCCAGTTTAGTATGCACATTAAATTTTAGTTTTCTAAAAATAATCATGCTTAAACGCCAAGTAAATTAGAATTCCCTATATCTAATTTCCCAAACCATCCCAGAATGGTGATAACATAATTAAAAGTTAATTAAACTCATAAAAATCTGACTTGATTTTTAGTAAAAGTATAAATTTTCACATATTTAAAAACTCTGAAATGCTGATCCTTGTATGAGTAACAAATGTAAATGCTTGGATCAGTACTGTACGTGCAACATTGTTGGTAATGATAAAAATAAAAGTAGAAACAGCTTCTGGTTTTCTTTAGGTAAGGGTTTTTGACTAAGAAAATTAGTGAGACCTGACTGCTTTTACATAAACAATAATAGTAATCAGGATGATATGACATGTACAAGTGTAGGCTTAGCCTCGATGCTCTTTATTCTAAAAACAGCATAAACATATTATGCACTCAGAAGGCTTTTGAAATCATGGTCTTAATGTTGGATTATGCCAGGAACATACTGCCATCTACCTTATCTTCTAGTTTTATCGCTTATACTGTAGTAGGAGATTGTACGATGATTGGTCTGAATGCCTAATTGAGTTGTTGAATCCAACACAAACCACAAATCTATTACAGAAATCTATTACAATTTAAAGGAAGTGAATTAGGATCTAGTGATTGTTAATAAATGATCCTATATACTGAATGCTGCGGAAACTCTAGCGCAGAAAATGTTTTCAACTTTGGCATCTGTGTTGTGTTTTTCACAAGCTTTATTAATCGAAGATAAGTTTGATAATGATATGACAAAACGTATATCCTACTGTTATTATCATTATTATTATTATTATTGTTATTATTATTACTATTACTGAGAAATATTTTATACAGGATGTATGTATTTCAATATTTCATACAAAGGAATTGATGTGTCATGTTGAAAATTTAAAAAAAGCGATAAAGGGATACGGGAAACAGAAATTTACTAAAATGGTAAAATAGTAAAAGATAACATCTATTACTTTCAAAAATTATTTTCATCGTGAAATATTCTGTTGCAAGCTTCCTAAAAATAGATAAGCTGTTAGCAATAAATCTGCAACCATTCCTTCGTAGTCAATGGATAAATCATTGTAAATATTTACACCCATTGAACGAAAGCTAGACTTTGCAAGCTACAATTTCACTTCAGAAATGCTTAACATAATTTATTGTTTTCTCGTTACTCTTTTGGACTTCTTAGCCGTTCGTTGGGTCACCAAGATGACTCTATCAAATAGACCGCCTGGACACCTAGCTGGTCTATTTGATATAAGCTTACCAAAAAAGAGAATACAATATATACTACCTTAATGTAGAGTAATGGTTATATATATAATCGATAAATTGTTTTAGTGAGCCTGCTAATCATTTAGTGAACTTATTTTCTACTGAGCCTACCATGACAATCATGATCAAACCTGTTTTGAGAGGACCATTTATTATCTGTCTTACACATTTCATTACATTTCAAGGTACCAAAATTATGCTGTACTCTACTTTAACATATTATACTCTAATCGATCATACACAATGTATGTGTGCTATTGAAACACTACACTATATACATATGTATGCATCTAGTACACTAAATACTAAATAATTATTCTATTTCACTCATTTTATCAGTGGGTTCTATAACATCCCCAAGTTATTTTGTAGATGAAGAAGACCATGTTTTCATGACAATAGAACTACGTCTAAAAATTATAAAATAATATATATAAGTAATATTCTCATTATATTTTAAGCGTTTTCTATTGCAATGTTAGAAGGACTGAGATAGTTGGTTTGAAAATTATGTTATTTGGTGACGTGTATGCTTGAGTTTAGGTTAACGTTTCTATAACCATATCATCATCAGGTTGTAAGCATGATTAAAATGTGGTGAAATTATCTTTTTAAGTGTAAAACCAAACAGTTATAATCCATAGCGGCAGAAGACACTTCAATTACAATATTTCAAAAGAATCAAAATTATTAGACCTCTTTAGACCTCTTTAGGTCTCTTTATACGTCTTCAAATCTCTCTAGATCTCGTTAGACTTCCTCAGACCTTCTTAAAATACCTTGGACCTCCTTGGACCTCTTTAGACTACCTCGGACCTCCTAAGACCTCTTTAGACCTCTTTAGACCTCTTTAGACCTCTTTAGACCTCTTTAGACCTCTTTAGACCTCTTCNTGCTTGAGTTTAGGTTAACGTTTCTATAACCATATCATCATCAGGTTGTAAGCATGATTAAAATGTGGTGAAATTATCTTTTTAAGTGTAAAACCACACAGTTATAATCCATAGCGGCAGAAGACACTTCAATTACAATATTTCAAAAGAATCAAAATTATTAGACCTCTTTAGACCTCTTTAGGTCTCTTTATACGTCTTCAAATCCCTCTAGATCTCGTTAGACTTCCTCAGACCTTCTTAAAATACCTTGGACCTCCTTGGACCTCTTTAGACTACCTCGGACCTCCTAAGACCTCTTTAGACCTCTTTAGACCTCTTTAGACCTCTTCAAACATCTCTAGATCTCGTTGGACCTCCTTTGGCCTCCTACGACCTCCTTCTTCTTTTTATTTTCAATTTCAACAAGTGAGGTCGAACTTGAAACCTGAATATTTGTGTACTTGCATTATATTATCTCCATCGTTTCTTTATCTGTACATAATTACACATAACTCATTCAAAAGAATTTTTACCTCGTAAAAAAACTTAAATCCTCAGATGCAGTCACTGTCTGAGTTCAAATGTGTTTTAATTTTCATCAGTTATAAGCTATTTATTGCCATATATTATAATTTATATATATAGCATACTATAAGTTATAAGCTATATATTGTTCGTTATCTATTCTTTTCTTTTGGTTAACTGATTTTTAGTTTACCAGCTATAGGTAATAGGTAGCATATTTGCTCTATTGACATTGTCTCAGCATTGAACAATTCTCTATTGGTTTGTCCATTGATAATTTTACGGACACTCTTTTAATCATACAGTCAATAAATTGTAATTTCTGGCTTGTCGGGTATTTCCACAACACATAAACGTAACTACTTACTGTAAACTAATTTTACCACTATTCAAATTCTGCTCCTATCGAAGTAAATCATAGAAGCTATTTACCCGTTAAGTAACAAACAATGTGAAATTAGATAGGTCTACGAAATATTGGATTGGTGTGAAAACATGATCCACTGAAACTGGTTCTTTAGTTTTGTTATATATATTAGAACTAAGTAAAAACTTAAATAGCATTTCTACCCGACAGGACGGGAGAGGAAATTCCATTCAGACGGCCCAACAAAAGTTGGAGTAACAGAAAACAAAAGAGTAACACAAAAAATGATGACTGACAGGTTACCTTCAAAAACAGTTAAGGAATAGCACAACAATTATATTACTAGGTATTTGAGGATCCTTGGATTAGAATAAGACAAAAGGTATTTTGAAGTGCGAGATCATACCAGGTGAATTTGAATCTAGCTCTGTAATAATCTACTTTATATAGTACAATGAATCATATACCATATCGTATACTTTAATGTTCTGTGGTATAGAGAAAAGTAGAAAAGGTGGTATTTTAGAATATGAAAATAAAAAATAAAGCATAGTATGTATATTGCTAAATAGAACATGCTATAGGTTTGCTGATGTTTATTTGTAGAAACGTAGCATTACTTTTTACGTTGAACTGTAGTTCGTGGTAAATTCAGGATCAGAAAATTATGAATTCATTAAGGTGCTTTATTCAAATCAATCATAAAAAAAGACCATCTAGATTGATCAAATACAGCAAATGGAAGACTTTTTTTTATTTACATAGGTGAATGTACAGGGAAGAGCAAAGAAAATATCAAGGAGATTTTGTTTGGCGAGGGTGAAAATGAAGAATTCACTGACATAAAAAACAAAGCACATTTACTTGGACATAAGAAAGAAAGTATGGTATCAGATGACAATTCGGTCGACCACAAAATTCAAGAGGAACACAAAAAAATTATACAAGGAATTAAATTCCCCCGTTTCTACCACGCTACTGGTGTTTTAACACTTCCATATGATGGTATTCAAGAGCCATTTGAAGCATGGTTTGCGGGTGGACAGAACATGAGTAGAATCGATTATTACTATGGTGAGTTTTATCAGGATATCTCTTATTTTTTAACTATATAACATGTAGTTCCTAGTTTTTAGTTTTTACTTTCCAGGAAAGCCACATCTAGGGTACTACTATAAGACTTCGCACTTGGGAAGGGTCTAACTTTGGGAATAGTGTGACTGAAGCAGTCTTGTAGAGTACTCGAAAAGGTAATAAACTGACCGCTTGGAATAAATAAAACGTATTACGGGGATATAGACTCAACATAGATATTGAAATCTACACCTTACACACCAACGTAGCCAATATAATTGTCTAGTTCAATGACAAAATTTGCGTATTGAAATGAGTATACATGTCCACGTGTATAAACCACATACAAAAAGATACGTTTAATTAATTTCTTAGAAAGATTAATCAACAATTTATCAACAATACATTTAACTGGGAAAAATACCCGAAGCAGTATTATGAAAGGGGTCAAATTTTATGGTAAATGCAATCTCCCATAGAATCTCTCTCAACAAGAGACTAAAGTACTTCAAAAACCCTCGGTAATGTAAAGACAGGGGTATCTCCTATATTGTTGTGTTGTCCGTAGGGATGCAGGTTTTCACATTAAGGACCTTCCACCAGGCAGGAAAAAGTAAGAAACCTGGATAAAAATTTTAAAATCTACCTGGGCACTAACCAACTGTTAATGACAACAATGAAGATTATGATTACATACGTATATGTTAGGTGAATATTTTCGATAATTCATTATCATTTTCAATCCTGAAAAAATATAAACAGAAATATTAGTATCAGTCTAATACACATGCCAGAGGCACAAACCAGAAGTCCAAATTCCATTGTTCTGTGGTCAGGGTAACCTGACTACAACATAAAGTCAATACAGCCTGATGGTCAGAGTACGGCTCCTGTACTCATCCTTCGTGTTGACGGGTTTAATTTCTGTAATGAATAGAGCCTCAAGAATAAGAAGATGCTGTTCTCCACGGGCTGATGATTTCAGTATATCCTTATTGTCAAATATGAGATTTGTGTTGCAGTGTTTGAAATGCTTGCTGCCTGGTCGAGATGGTGTACTGTGCTCCTTGAAGCGGGTCAGGATATGTCGGCTTGTTTGGCCGACATAGCAGGATTATGATGACGATGAATGTATTTTGGTCCATGACTAAATTTTTGTTTTGTTTTTATTTACTCAAACGATCTGGATTTTTCACACCTTACTTTGTGTTAAAATCAAATGGATGTAACATGTACAATTGTCATTGTTAATTATCAATGTTCATCTCCTTTTAACAGTATATGTGCAGGACACTAAACTACTTTCAGTCATTGTTCTTGCTAAAGATACATAAAACATTTTCTCAAAAAATAAACATTCTAACATTTGAAATACTCATATTTTTACCATTTCCTTTCAATGCTATTGTCAATTTCACTTTATTTTGGTAATGTCACAAAAAGGACTAGACAAAAGCTAAATTATTTTAAAGGACTTATTGAGATTTTCAAGGGTTTCTTCTTGAGGTCTGTGATATTTTAAGAAAGAGATTTCCCATTAACATTTATGTTAAAGTTTAGAAAATAAAGGAGTTCCAAGACAACAGTTTTTAAAATTTAATTAATTATAGTTAATAGAGTTGTGAGACTGAGAAACTCATTTTGTATAAGCATTTGTTAATAATAATAAACAAAGTTCATGTCCAGCATGACAGCCCGCACAGGGAGATGGTATTCACCTGCCGGACGAGAAAACTTAACCCCGGCTACCGACCAGTAGCGTTAGAGGTTAAGCACCTTCCTCAATATGTTGGTATAATAATAATAATAATAATAATAATAATATAATAATAATAATAATAATGATAATATAATAATAATAATGATAATATAATAATAATAATAATGATAATAATATAATAATGATAATAATAATAATAATAATAATAATAATAAATGGATAGACGGANGAATGGGCTAGATCAAACATTCCCGCTCAAGCCGCAGACTTGGCAGTCAGTTCCCTGACCTTAACCAGTTGTGCATGTTCCGAAAGGGCTGACACATCACGCATTTCTATTTAACGGGCAGAAGTAGTGGGGGAGCATCATATCTAGGTGTCGTGAGTGTGGATCTCTTGTTCTGAAGGGCTGAGAACCGAGTTCTTACTTTGTTACTTAGTCCTGGGGTGTTGGGTGAAGCCTCGCTACGGAGACCGTTTGAAGCTGAATAGGTCACCTAAACTGGGAAACCTAAAGAGGCTCCACCTGCAAGGTCATGTGCTGTTTTAATTAACATCAATATCGAACACACATGGGTGCCCTTATCGGGCTGGGTATCGGATGGATTTGCTAGGGTTTCTACTCCTGAGTCCTTCGTGGGCTCGTATTGCTCCGCCACTCAATAATAATAATAAAAATAATAACATACAAAATGCTAATATGAAAGAAAAAATTAGGAAAGTGTGTTTGCGAAGGGTGAGATCAATGATGAAAACAGAACTAAACTCCAAGAACTGGATTACTGCGATCAATACACTAGCAATATCAGTTGTTACTTATAGTTTAAATGTTAGTAAATGGAATATGAATGAAATTAAAAGGTTAGATTCAAAGATAAGGAAACGATTAACGGTTTTTGAGAACCTTGGTAAGTATAAAGATCTAGAAATTGAAGTTCAAAAAATTTGGCACTTGAAAACAAAAATCTTGCCTGTAGCAGTTGGAGCATTAGAACCTATACAAAGGGATACCCAAGATTTTGTAGACCGAATTCCAGGTAGATCGTCTCTTCAAATAGTTCAAAAGATCGTTTTAAATACCACAGCTCACATTTTAAGGCGAGCCTTGAGTATTTGAATAAAACAATTTCAAAACGCTGTTGATGATCGTGTTGTGAATTATTTTTGTATTAATTTTTTCAGAATTTATATATATATATATATATATATATATATATATATATAAATGCCTGTATTACTTATGATTATGTGTATTATGCCCCCACTGATGTTCGTACGCAGTCTCGTTCTATGTTGTTTTTATTTTTTTATAATTATTTACTCCTTTACCCTTATACGCCCAGTACGTAACTTTACTCACCGCAGGTAACTGGTAGTTACGCGGTGTTTGATTTCATAAAAGCATATCTAAAGACATTTTTCAATAATAATAATAATAATAATAATAATAATAATAATTGGTGGTGAAATCGGACAAGTTTATCCGAATTCCTTTATGAGACGGCATCAAAAAACAACCAAACTCTTTTATTTTCATCGCATAAAGTTATTAATTTACAAAAACTACCATATGGTCCAAGTCCCCCGATTCTTTCGGAAGTCTCCCGATTTTGGAGTTCAACTCCCGATCTCCCGATTCCCATTGAAATCTCCTGATTCTCAAAGAAATCTCCAGATTCCTTAAGAAATTGGTCAATTTGTCCTATTTTTTTATTTCTTCGCGTTGTTTCCATTACTCCATCTTGGTTTAGAAATCAGCCGAGATTACGTTCTTATATTCTATGTTATCTAGACGCGGAATAACATGTCAGATACGTCTGTCATTTTCTACTTTTTGTGTAATGTAGATTATGCCTTAGTAAAAATTTTTTACTGAGGCATAATTTACATTACACTAATATCTTTCTCTGTAAAGGTTTATTTTAAGCCGAAAAACGTCTTATTTCAGAGTGAAATCTGTAGAGCAAACCCCCAGTTGTATTTCGTTTAGTCTCCCGATTTTCAGACATTTGAACTTGGACAGTATGAACTACACAGTGATATTTAATGAAACTATAATGTAAAATTATTTAACACATTGTAATTCGTAATCTTAATGAAATTATACAGACGTTAAAATCCGCTTTGTTAGAATTTACAATAAATAACATCTTGATTCATTCTTTATTTTCCCGCACAATTTTTGTGGGCATATATATTTATAAAGCTGATCTAAAACCAGAATGAGCCGTTCGAATCGATAAAGCGATTTTCAGGAGCCTGCAATTCGGATATCAGCGGTTATCATCGATTGTAGCAACATTAATACCAATAATCTTATAAAATTTGTAAGGCTTTTGCTTTTTATCTGCTTGCCCATCCATTTCAAGGTTTGTTTGTTTGTTAAATTCTTTTGATTTTTTAACAGGTATGGATAAAACATATCAACGTGGTGATATTGGAAAACACGGGGTCCTTGTAAAGCTCACTCCTGCTCACTGGACCAAACAAGGATCGTTAGATAAAAACACATACAGCTGTTGGTATAGAGAAGAACCAAAGTGGGCTCCTCAACATGGACAATCAGTTATTCCTTTGAAATTAAGAAAATTTAAGGTAATCATCCATATTTCAACTTTTATTTTCCCTAGGAAATGATAACTGTACCCTCTTTTATCAATGTCCTTTAAACACCCCGCTTTGGATGAATATGCCTTAAATCTCAATGTGGTAAAAACCTAAAATGGAATTTCCTGAACATTGTGTGGGAATTCCGTGGGAGCTGTAATTCGTTGTTTGAGTGTTGCATTGAAATCATTGTGATGTCAGTTGTGTGTTTGGCAAGTGTCAGATTAGCAATATCAATAAGCAGTGAGCAACCGTCTCATTCCATATATAGAAGTCTAGATAAAATTTTCGTAGTTGAGCAATAAAGGGTACCGTTTAGAGTAACTTAACGATTATATGGTATGTAAAACAACCTTTTTCATTTTAGTAAATTTCTGTAACTAATTCACCTTCTGACTTGCATGAATAAAACTTTATTAAAGGGGTTATCAGTTAACATGTAGGTATTGAAATAGCAAGAAAAAATACAGACCTTTCATACTAGGAGTTTTGACCAAATTGCTCCATTCACTTGTCTGTCCAAATGTTTCTGATTACGTTATGTATTTTATATGAAGCAAAAATGGCACCTTGTAAACGACAACTTTCCTGGTCATGAAGTCATTTATTTATTTATTTTAACCATCTATTTATTTATGTATTCATATATTTATCTCAAAATTTATAGTTGCACAGGATAACCATTTCAACAAAATGTAAACACTATTATCAATGTGGGTCCTGTTAACGTAAATACAAGAACACAAAGGAAGTTCAAATGAAGTATACACAGGACATGAATGAAAAATAACATTTGTTAAAATATCAATACCAACAACAAAAATAATAGGAACAATGATTAAAATATATTAAAATGGACTAGAATTAGAACATGTAAAAACTCAAACTCGAAATAAACTTGAGGCCAAGAAGACCTTTTCCAAATAGTTTATTAGTTCAATTTTTTGCTTCAGGATTTGGTCATTACATTTTCTAAATTCCATCAAATTGATGTTCTTCTATGTTTTCCTAAAGTTAACATTTTAAAGCATCTATCAATCTGTTCATTTCAAATTAGGGTTTTCTTAAAATAATTTTTTTAAGAAACAAAAATTAAATTCAAAATGTTCGTAAGTGCTGAAAATGGTATTACATTATTCCGTAAAGTTTAAATTCATGAAGTCTTTGAAGGTTTTTCTCTTGTTATCATATCTTTATTTCATGTATTCTACAAAGAAAGGTTTAGCAAAGTGAAAAAAATATATACAAGGATAGCTTAGATGTTAGAGCAAGTAACAATTATACCCACAAGGCGCATGGTGTAAACCAGTTTTGTGTAATCATATAGCTCACTTTTCTGCTATTTGAAATCATATTTACCTTTATTATTTTCACATATAAATATTCATTAAACGACCTGTTGTTGACCTTTGTAAGGAAGGAGAGGAAAATAGAAAATCAGTTACTCCGAAAAGATAAAATGTCGATTAAAATATGGTTTTCCTCATGCCTAGGGACTTTAGCTTCATGACGTAGCTGTCTGACAGTAGGAATTCTGATTGGGACTTAATGAAAACATCAAAATTTTGTTCTCTTTATTGGGAAGCTATAAATTCTTTGCAAGTAATCTGTCTTAACTTTAGGAATTTTTAGTCTAGAAGAGGCTAATGTCTACTGTTAGTTTAATGACTTATATCTCCAAAAACTACAGTTTCTCTGAAGAACCTTGTCCGACAGGAAATTTCAGGAAATTCTGGAATGTCATAGCTTTCGTAAAGAAAAGAGCTACTTACCACAGGGACTTTTTCTTTCTCTAAGTAGCCTTGTTAAAAAGCTTTCAATTTAAAAAATATTTATAAATATATATATTTAAAATATAGTAGTTTTGTTAAAAAACTTTCTTTTAAGAATATCACTAAAGGTACATTTGCATAGAAATACAGAAAGCCAGAGCAACAGTCTGATAGTTGACAGACTAAACCGGCACCACCATCAGGCAAGTCTTGGGTTGTCTGATGAGGTGGGTGTTGTGGACACCCAGCAGCACTAAAAACAAGAGCTGTTAAAGGCTGGAGGAGCTCTATTGGAGCCAACGGTCATCCACGCTAATGGAGAGTAGAAAGTGTACTTTGTGTTTACTTTCGGCAGCCTCGTAACTCTAGCTTTCCCTATTTTGTCCTTTAGTCCTCTTACTCCATTATTGATGTTTCTGACAAAGGCGGAAGAATTGCTGTTTTCAGGGCCAGTTGTTGTTTATTGTGAGTGGTATGTGGAGATACTATGGGGGGTTTCTTTCTTTGACACCATGTCACTAATAAAGGTGCCGGAGGTAAACGTTTTCCTGCGTTGACGTTATCCGCTTGATAGTGCAGGGACCCGAACCTTAGAGTAACTCCCAAGGAAGCTGTCCTGTCAGCAGGTGTATAATATCGGGGCTGCTGTATTGCCATTTTGTGAATGAGTCTGGACCATGCAGTAGTTTCCGGTGTGGCCTCTCGATGTCATTTTAGTGGGAATTGCTACGGCTCTTCTTTCTTCAATGGTTCTCAATGATAGCTCATTCATTCTCTCTGTGTCAGCCGGCAATACATCTACTGACCTCTTCCACATATTTCTACAATGACGTTTTCTCAAACAAATAATAAGTGCAAACACAGCTCCTCAACTGCTAACGTGGATCCCTACTATCAGATCTCCTTTACCAACATTAGGGATCTGCGTTCTAACTTTTTAGAGGTTGAAATTAATTTACATGAGACCAAACCTGAAACATGAAACCGGCATTGGCTTATCAATTTCTGTTGATGATTTCAACAAGATTCCAGGTTATTCTACCGTGGCCACTAAACACAACCTACAGAGCCGCCATGTCCATGGAATTTGTGTCTACATCAAAGACGGTTTTCCATGCGGTAGGGACATTTCAAATGAAGATCGCGTGTTACTTTATATGAGTCTCCGTGTAGCTCTTGCTCACAGCATTTTCTTCATCTTTGCCCTCTATTGTCCCCAAGATGATGGAGTTACTGCCATTGAACGAATCTCTGAAAAAATTGACAAGATTCTGTCTGAATATCCTTCTGCTAACATTCTTATCTGTTGTGACTTTAATGTTCACAATGCCGAATGGCTAGTCTATTCCAACAAGAATGATGACGAAGGAAGGTTTTGTCATAACTTTTCCTCTGCTTATGAGTTAACCCAAGTTGTAGATAACCCACCCGTGTACCTGACGTTGATTGACATGTTGCAAGCCTTCTTGATCTTTTTCTGACAACTTGCCCAGAACAGTGTACACCTTCTGCTCTATCTCCATTGGGGTCTTCTGATCATTCGGTTGTTTCCATTAAGATAAAATCTAAATTCAAAGAGTCTTCTGATGCCCCTTTCCATCGCAGTGTGTATCGATACACGAAGGCTGATTGGGATAGGTTTAGATTTTTTATCTCTGAAATTCCTTTGTGCTCAACTTTCAAAAAGAATGTGTCCCGTATTGCCACTGATATATCTAGTTGGTTAGTCGCTGGTATTGAGAGTATTATACCTTGTAAGAAATGCCAACGGAGACCAAACAGCCAACCATGGTATACCCCTGAGTGTGCTGCTGCCATTGCTCATTTTAAATCTCTACTTCCATTGCTATCATCGGAACAGATGCCCTGAAACCAGCTGCCTTTAGAATTGCTCGGAACCACTGCAAATGTATTATAAGAAGTGTTAAAGAGTCCTATGCCCAATCTGTTAAGTCCAGAAATGCTGAGCAGCGACTTGGCTCTCGAGAGTTTTGGGGGGTAACAAACAAAGTACTGAACAGATGTAAAACCTCAATTACAACCATCATTAACGGCCCTTAGGTGATTTCCTCATCTTTTGACAAGGCAAAGCTTTTTGCAACTATATTTGCTTCAAATTCCACCCTTGACGATCAAGGACATCCACTTCAAGAATTTTCCCATTGAATGAAAATACACTAAGCGATATCCATTTTAACTGTCAGAGAAGTTGCCAAACTTATCAAGGACCTTGCTTGCAGCAAGGCAAACTGGTCTTGACAATATTCCAGCCATTGTCCTTAAGAAGCTGTTGCCGGAACTTGCTCCTATCCTTACAAAGCTATCGAATCGTTGTTTAAAAGAGAAATGCTTTCCATTTCCTTGGAGAATTTCATCAGTCTGCCCAGTATTCAAACATACTGGGAAACAGTCATCTTCGTCTCAGTGTAGACCAATCAGTCTCCTTAGTGTCATTAGTAAGTTGCTTGAATCCAGGATAAACCAAGCTGTTGTCAATCACCTCATCAAAAACAATCTACTTAGTGACAAGCAATATGGATCGTACAGGGTACAGCAAGAGCAGCTGCTGATGTGCTGACTGTGATATCTCATATAATCAGTGAATCTCTTGATGGGGGCTTTGTTTCTAGGGCAGTGGCTCTTCACATATCAAAAGCCTTTGATAAGGTTTAGCACAAAGGGTTGCTTTACAAATTTGCTAGCTACGTAATATCTGGCAATGTCTTCTGAACGATCAAATCCTTTCTCTCTGATAGGTCTATGAAAGTAGTTGTTAATGGGCAGAAATCGGAACCACATTGTATTAATACCGGTGTTCCTCAAGGTTCTATTCTAGGGTCAACTCTCTTCTTGATTTTCATTAATGATCTTCCAAATCACATTCTGAGATCATTTTTTGACATCTATGCAGACGACACAACTGCCTATGGCTGCACCTCGAAGAGCATTGGTAATCAGAGTCTTGCGGATTCTCTTTCTTCTGACCTGGGGTATGTAGTGGAATAGAGGAATAAATAGCTTGTTACTTTTAACACCTCTATAACCAAGCTTCTCTCCTTGTACCACCAGCGTGCAGATCCTGGTTTTGCTTCAGTTGAAATGAGTGGTTCACTTCTTACATAAAAAAAATTATGTCAAAGTACGGAAAAGATGCCTAATTAACACAATTTCATTTGAAGGGAAAGAATTGCATGTAGCGTGAATTGTGTCAATTAACTATCTTTTTCGTTTCCACAGGAATCCATCAAAATTTGTTGTACAATATATACTGATATTGCTAGTAAACAAGAAATAAATTGAGGAGATTGCAACTGTGGGGAAGTAAAAAATACTTTTTTGCCCCAAACTGGATTCAAATCAGGGCCTTTCGGTACCAGAACTACAACCTATACCATTTAAGCTATCACCCTTAAGATCTCAACTATTTTTAAAGTGAAATATAAGTTGCAAAACTATCTGGTTAAGAGGATAGCCTAGACAGTTTAGGTGGTAGAGCATGTTCCCATGATAGACCTAAGCATTAATATTGTAAGCATGTGTATCTCACTATTCGGAGTGATCCCTCTTCTGGGATTCTTTGTTATCTTCCATGAACAGCTATGTGTCTTTTTTATTTTCTGATTTATTATCTTATTTACTAAATTAGCTCTTAGGAGAAGAGAATTTCAATGGAGTCCCTGCCTACAAATTACAATATCGAAAGAAAATATGGGAAAAGAATAATACATATACTTTTTATGTCACTAGATCTAAACCTCATATGCCTTTGCGCTATGAAATGGTTGGGTTTGATCATCTACTTTCTTCACATTATGATAACTATATTTTGGATTATATCACTTTCAAGAAATGGGATTATGATTTTGAAATTTTGAAGATTCCAAAAGGTAAGGCAATACTTATTACCTTTTATTTTGATTTAATTAATGATAGTAACTGATAACAGCAAAGTGTACTACATGCATAACATTAACAGCGAAACATCAATGTGAACTGTCAAAAAGGCTTTTCAAATGGTTCTTAAGGGTTTTTCAGATTGCCAAAGTGACTCTAAGGTTATTTAACAAATTGGCAAACAAATGTTTCAAGGTATTTATGAAAAAAATGTCCTTGCTATTTGATGGTTGATTCTGCAGTTAAGCTGCAAATACACGTCAGTTAGGTTAAAAGTAGTAGGAAAAACCGTAAAAAATTACTGATGGCTTTACAATTACCATTATTTTCTTAGGTTCTTATTGCCTGAAAACACAGCATCTTTGTTCTTATATTCAAGGGGATGGATACAGAAGAAGGTATAACCGAAACTAGGTCTACAAAGTAAACATTTGAAAAATTATTTCAATGACATTAAGATAGATTTGTGCTACATTTTTGGTTTTACAATGTTTAAAATCTGAAACTTAAATTTTACAAAAGGACAGAGAATGCATTGGGAGAATCCGAGGGTTAGGAAAAAATTGGGGAAATTTTGAGTTTTTACAAAATCAAAAACCATAATTATGGACTTTTTTGAAATAAACATGCACTCATATCCAGCTGTCTGTTTTTACACTAAATAATAGAGAAAACAGTTTTTAAAACAAAAACAACTCTTTTTGAAGAGCGGAATACGTCGGGATACGAGGTAGAGCTGAAAAAAACTGTAAAAAGTGAAGTAGAAAATTTAGGTTCAAGCGAATTTCCCACAAATCAGAGTCTACGGTTGTTCTTGAGAATTATTCCTTCAAATAATCGAAATGTATGATAGACGACTTCAAATTCCTGTTTTCTACTTCCAAAACAAGCTGGGTACTAGTTTAATTCAGGTTGTTGTTGTTCAAGAGAAAGAATATTTAGGTTAAAGAGAGAAACACTTTAACAATCATTTGCTACAAAATGGCCTTGTTATAAAATTCACGCAGTCTTTCCAGCCTTCCATTTTCCGTTTAAAACTTCTTACTTTCAACTGCATTGTTTTGATTTCAGTTTTAAATATTTGCATAGATAATCCTAGCCCCGACTCAGCTGCTATCTCAACAAACCTTTACAATGGCTATCCTTTAAAATGCATAAGTTTTCTGTTTCTTTAATCACCTGCTTACTAGCGAGTAATATTCCAAATTAAATATGAGTCTTAACTTGTGTCAAGATAATATCTCAGTACTTAGACCAGACGTCCCTAGCACTTTCAAAGTCTGGGTGTGCGAGGGAAAAAGCAAAAAGAATACAAAGATTTTTTGCAAACTCGTTCCAAAACAATATTATTCAGATAAGCATTGTAGTGAGGCTTGTAGATCGTTTGAAAATTTTCAAGTGAGGAACACAAGAAGAAAGCTTGTTGAAACAATCTCTATCAAGGTACTTGTGGAATAAAGAGAGAAATGAAGCATCACAACAGTTTTCCCTCTGTGGTGATGGTGCCCGGGGTAGAGATAATCAGCAAGAGAAGGTCTCACAATGTTTTCGATGCAATGCTAACTTTAAGAAGGTTGAGAGAGAGCAGGCAAGAGCTCCAAGTCAAAGATGACCATAAAGCTCTACACAAATTTTGAATAATGTCTTACAGACATGAATGTTTGCTTCAGGAGAAAAATCTGAGCGAATACAGCAGAGCAAATTTACTTTCATTGCTACAGACTGGGAAATCCTTTCAGTGTGACCGAAGGAAAGATATTTGGTTAAGATAAACCTAAAAGATTTAAAATTTGATTGATGTTCATTAAGCTTAAACTGAAAAGCCATAGAGCCTGTTTACCTACAGTTATTTGGAAAAAACCTAAATTGTTTCCATTCTGGTTTTCTCTCTTTCACTTGTCTCTATTTCCCAATACTACAGAAGTAGCTTTATTTTTCTCTATGCTTTGCCTTGAAGACCTGCTTTAGTTACAGTGTTAAATATTCTTCAAAGACATTTTCAGAAGGGCGGTTAACACTTTAACTGCTCTTGGATACGTCTAAATCAAACTGTTTTCAAGGAATGTTTGCCTTTTCCTTTTAATTCTGATATCATGGCAATTCTTTGACTTATATTCAACATGAAATATCACACAGGGCCTTAGCATTAATCAAATTCAGTCGGTGTAATACCCTTTGTTTGTGCTCTGTCCAACCCATGGTAACAGTAAGCTATACCAACAGGGCTTTTTTACTAAGAATGCTCCTACTGTTAAGTTAAGTGCTTAAAGTCAAGTGCAATCGTTTTTCTTTGTTCCACTTTGCATCTTTCTTTACTCTCAACAAACCATCCCTAAATATTAAATTGACCACACTCGTGATTTTTCTTTAGTTAAATTCTTTTTCAATATGCTGAGTATTATTTAGAAGCAGCTGTTATTACCTCATATGATTGTTCTCCCCCTCCAAGATTCTCTGAAAGTATGATCATTTGGTCCAGGATAGATAGTTCTCGATTCAAACAGAGTGTTAACAGGCACTTCGACAAGTTTTCAGCAAAGTTACAAGCTTAAACAGAGAAGGTACTTTGTTTTTCAAAATCACTGGTTTAAAATTTGTACTAAATTTTTTTCTTTTTTTAGTTTTTTCCCCCGTCATTTTCCCCCAGTAATTGGGGCTCAGACGGTGCCGTTCAGATAGACTTTGATTTGGCAGTGAGGAATTTCTTGGCCGGATGCCCTTCCTGACGCCAACCAATGGCTTTTGTCTTTGTAAAGTTCAAAATTCTCGTCGCCAGCTCTACTAAATTAAGTGTTGTCATTGATCAAGCAAAAAAATAACATTGTTGAAAAATGACTTAAATATTTCAAAATGTTATTGTTTTTGCCTGACTCTTTGTGGTAATTTCATTTGAAAGAGAATATTGCAAGTGGTAAAAATTGTGACCACAATTTTTATCTGCTGTCAAAACCAGAATGAACATTTTAGACCATGCAATAGAATCTATATTGAAAGGGAAAATATGTAAAGTATGCACAATCCTATAAGTTAGTTTCAAAAATTACTAACAAGAGCCATTCTTATATCTTTGTTCTAATTTCCTCTTTTTTAAAATGATCTCCTCAACAATCAAGTCTTGTTGGTATCGCACTAATAATTTTTGAGGATTTGTTTTTCATAAAGTTATATTTTAAAGAATCTAAAATGGGAAAAAGCTGCATAGTGAAACTTTTTCCTGATTTAATTGAAAATTTGACCGATACCGTTAAACAAAAGCATATGAAATTACTTTCTCTGATCCGTCTGTTTTAGATTTTAAATGTTTTAAAGAATTGAAAAAACTCAAAAGCAGATTTGAAGCAAACCCAATGTCTGAATTTCTACATGATGAAGAAACTGGACACAGAGAAAAAGAAACCCATCGAATGTTTAATCACTACAAAAAGAAACACGGAAAAAAATATTTGACACCAGAAGAAAATACAAGACGCAAGAACCTTTTCCGTCATAATGCAAGGTATACATCGCTATTAATGAGATTTTTCTTATTTCTTGATTTATTTATTGTTCTCAAATTTCTTAATAGACATCTTGCATCAAAGCTGCATTCACTTAAATTTTTCTTTTATTAAAAAAATATTTTTGAAATAATTGTAGGGGATTTTTGAGGATTTTTAATGAATCATACAAGGCATAAAAGCCTGAAGAAGGGAAGAAGAAACCCTGGTTTAGACCTACAGTTATAGATACATCTATTACAACGAGCAACAAGTGCATAAAGATGAAAAGGAATCATACAAGATGCAACACACTGAGCTTGTACCAGCGAGCTAATCTGACGAGAACACTTCCCATGATACCTTTTACCTAAAAGACTAAGATTAGCACAATTCGTCGATGAGGCAAGTTTGAGAAGGAGCTGCTATCAAGTTACACCACGTCTCTAAATTGTATTGAGAGCATCGAAATGAGATTAGAGGGCACCTGCCCAGCTGTAACAATAGTGGTCAATACAATAACGGATAGAGGATTTATCGATATACAACAAGGGCTCAGGTGTAAGGTATCCTCTGACACGATACAAAGAACCAACCCTTTTAGAAGCAGTCTTGTTAATATATTAAATATAAGAAACCAATTAAAGATCGGAAGAAAATGACCAACCTGCCAGCCTTATTAATGAGCTTTTCTCAAGAGGGGAAGCAGCCTCACCAGGGTTAACACCAAAACGATGGTGCATTGGAGAGAGATAAGGACTTAGATTTTTATTGAGCGACACCCACTGCGTCTTTGACTCCTTGAAAGAAACCAGTGACTTAATTAAAAACATACAAATTTTACTTTTTCTCTTACTTACAAAACTATTAGAGATTTAAAAAATCCGTCTATTTTGTTCGAAGAGGGTTAAAGCAAAATGAACTTTAATATGTATCAGAGCTATTTTGTTGAATCGTGTATAAAAACATTGAGAAGAAACTGTGCGATGTGTACATAGTGTACATGGTACATCTTTGGTGAACTTTTGTGTGTGTGTGTGTGTGGGGGGGGGGTAGGGGAGGGGCGTATCCTTTTATTTGTGAATATTTATACAGGATAAAAACTTCAGAAATTTGTACGTGTAATTTACAATTTACTAGAAACAATAAACCTGGTATTAATGTTCATTCCTTGTTAAAAAAAATCCCAAAACAAAAACATTTGTAGAATTAAAATATTCCTTCACTTGATTTCTAAAATCGTTTGTACATATAATTTTTAGTATGTCTAAGGGTAGGTCGTTGTACAAACTACCTGCGATGAAAGAGAGGTCACACCTAGTAACCTCTCTGGTAATTCCTCTCTGATAATTTGCCTGTAAATAAATAGTTTCGAGTATTTTTCTCATTATCACATGACTCGAATAAATTGTTGAATATCTCACAGTTAAATTCTTTATTAATGCATTTCTTGACCATAATAACACATTGATATTGTAATTGGTTGCTAATGTCAGGTATCGCTGTTCCGTCGTTGATTATTGCTTTATCCACTGGTTCCAGTTGCAATAAAATAATCTATCCAAGTTAACAGTTACGAAATCTGTTTCCAGTAACGCTCAAATTTTTGTGATGTATTGCTACTCCTGAAACTCCTAAGTCAAGACCTAGAGTTTATTCTGATAATTTCAAGGAAAGCATAATAATTTTTTAGAATTTATTTTGACTTAACAAGAATCTCTTCTCGGCCTTTTGGATAAGATCAAGTGTGGGGCTCTTGACCCTCCTTGGTCAGGTATTTAGCTCTGCGCCCTTGTCTGTAAGATTTGTGATCCTGGTATGCTTGTACACTGAGTTTTTCCCAATCAAGGGGGAGTGCCCTCGGGTGGAGGGGCTTCAGAAAATGATTCGCATGTTTTGCTTTTTATGGCGTATTACCTGTTTTCCGTCCATCTTTACTTGTTCTGCCCACTCTATGGAAAATCTGTGAAAGGCAAAAAATAATCATAAAAAAACTGGTGGTGGGAGGGGCAAAGGTAGTGTCGTTCATTACACGAATTTGGTAGTTTATAGCTTTTTAGGCTGTTTTCAAAAAAACTTGTTGTCATGGTAACTCATAAGAATAACATCTTGTTGATGTTTCTTTACATTCATCAGAAGAGCCTCATTGGGATAAAAAAGAAAACACAGTTTTCAATGCTTCTAATATGCTTCATTTCACATGTACGTATATCTGATAAATTTCTTCATGGAGCTAGAAAATCCTGCCACTGTTGATGCCACTGTGGGCAACATGTTGCTTGCACATCGTCTGTTTATTAACAGATAAAAAGTCTCAACTGGTAAAGCGCCTTTGTTTTAATCTGCATTGTTTTCTATAAGTCATAATTGAAAGAAATCCTTTATCAGGCCATTGGATTTATGGTAACCATTTTACTAAGTGTTACAATGCGATGTAAAAGGAAAATTAGGTCAAACTTACTTGAGAGCCCAATTCTACTTTTCTCCCCTTTCAGATTTATTCATTCAAAAAATAGAGCCAACCTTAATTATTCCCTTGCTATAAACCAGCTTGCCGATATAACGGATGAAGAGTTTGAGCTGTACAAAGGATTGAGAAAAGATGAAGATGCCCGTGCTATTAAACGGGAAATTGATCAAATACCAGTTTTACGCATAGAAATTCCAAAAGAGCCCCCAGCAGAAAATTTGGATTGGAGAGACTATGGTAAGTAAATGAATCACATTTTCCTTTAATATTTAATCTATTTACATAGTAAATAATATTTAAAAACGTCTTTATTAGATATTTCTCGTTTTAGAAAAAAAGTCGATTTCCGAGAAGCCAAGATCTTTAAAGCTACTGCCACATAAATATTTCCACCACAGGAAAAGTAGGCTAGTGAAGATTACAATGATGTTCATCTAAGAATTCAGCATTGAAAATTTAATCTGTAGAGTGGCAAGAAGGTTACACTTATCGAAGAAATTGGGACAAAGCAAGTACTCTATATTTATGTATATCTAAATGGATACATAAGATATCAATGGCATGAATATATTTATTTACTATATAATATTATTATATACTATATGGATAGTACATAATATATATATTTATACACATTTTATATGTATAACACAAAATCTAGCTTACAGGAAATATTCAGACATATCCAGAGACTAAAGTATAAAAACACGATTTTTTCCCCTTTGTTTCGAGATAGTCAGTAGTGTGTCATAGACATAAGCTTTATGTAAATATATACATAAACATATATATATATATAAACATATATATATATAAACATATATATATATATTACAAATGTAATTCTTCCACGTTCTACGTTATAGGATCCACTATTTTATTGGTGTTTATAAGTAAACATAAAAGCAACCGTTATGTTCAGCAGTTTACAACTTTTTAAGGCCAATCTAGATACAAAAAAACAGTAATGCTGTATCCATCTCTTCTTTATTGGAGCTCTGAGCTTCTCGTTACTGTACAGGTTTTGTTTTAAAAATATTTTTCAAAAAAATAAGACGATTGTATCAATTGGAAATTATATAAAATTGACGTCCATTTAGGATACTGATTATAAGACATAGGGAAAGTAGAACTTTAAACTTAGAGATTTTTATTTTTCAAATGTTCAAGATAGCCATTTTTCTTTTCACTTATGTAGGCGCTGTGACAAAAGTCAAAAGCCAAAGCTCTTGCGGTGCATGCTGGTCATTTTCAGCTGTAGGAGTAGTTGAAGGAGCATATAGTATTATGGTGATTGAAACAGCTCATTTTTTTCTCATTTCATCTTCATTTTGAAAAAACTGAAGCTTTTGTTACCATTATCCTAACGTGGGCTGTATTTTAATGTCATACAAAGCTTGTGAAGCCTGTTTAATAAGTGATTCTTTTTATACTACTTAGTGAAATATCTTCTCCAACAAGTTGACTTCGATGCAGATGTTCTTATCATATTACGTTCATGGCGTACAAAAAGTTGTTTTGTTTATCAGACTCCGCTTTTAATGACAGCTCAAAGTTAAGCGTCAGCTAAAGCTTAGTGATAACTAATAACTTTTTTGGCATGATTTGTCAAGGCCATTTGTTAAGACCAGGATATTCCTTTGGTGTTTGTTGGATACCAAAGCTACTGTTGCTAACAACAACTAAATAATCTCCTAATATAGCAGGTGTCTGATAAAAGTAATATGTATACCAATGTTCACTACGATATATGTTGTTATATCTATGGTGTGATATCTATGGAACAATATCTATGGTGTGATATCTATGGTTAAATTAATGTTGAAGAATACTGTCGAAATAAAATTGCATTCAAAGAAATTCAGACTTAGATTTTGTTAATCCTAGCATCATCATAATGTCAACTGCAAGAATTCCATAAAATGTTGATACAGGGAACTTTCTCGTTTTGATTATCTAACTTTTTGAGGGAGTTTTTTTAATAAGGAATTAGCAAACTCCTATACATCACTAGCAACATATCGCTTTTGTGATATTTCAGTTCAAGAACAATGCCACAATAAAACAATGTACTGTCACCAACGCTTGAACTGTCGTGAAACCTATAAAAGATGGAGTGTGCACACGTTTGTGTGATTGCTCGTGCTTGTGAACATGAGAGAGGGATTGTGTTTGTGTCAGTGTATGACACAAACACAGACAAGGACAAGTTAAATAGATAGAGCGAAGCATAAATAGACACAGAGAGATACAGAGACCGAGAGATAGAGAATAACAGCAAATACAAGTGTATATAATACATCTATTGAATACAATATTTGTAAGAGGAAAAAAGCTGTGCTATGCCTGATTTTCAAAAGATTTTACTCCTTTAATTACTTTCCAGTATTCTGTAGTATGCTTCGCAATGTTAAGTCAACCAATGTAAAGAATGAAGCAAGTAGATAAAAAATTAAGTACTAAAAATGAATTAATCGTTAACTAGTGGCCCATTTGGTGAAACTGATGGTCACAAAAGTCATATATCTTTCGTTTGTTTTAAAATTTGCTTATTTTGTATATTTTTAATCACATTTATTTCCCCTGCAGTAAGACCCAATAGTGGAATAGAAATTGTAGGTATCTTTGTGTACAGCGATTTTGAATTGATTATTTTGTACGAAGATTGTTAATACATAAATTATTTATTTTGATAGAATTTACATTTTCCACTTCTTTTTCAAAGTACGGTACTTTTCAAACCCTTTCCATTTTTTAATCTTTATAACTCTCTTTAAACTGTTTGTTTGTGGGGACCGATAAACTTTTAAAAGTTTACATATATATATATATAAAATAATATGAAAAAAGGATATTGGAAATAGCCTCCAATTTAAGTAGTTTTTATGCATAGCCTTACATTTGCATTGTCAAAATACAGGTATGTTGAGATTAGAAAACTTTCTCTTATGCTCCATGCGTTCTTTTATAATGTTGAAATTGCATTTTAAATTCGTGATTTTTTGAAATATACTGTTTACCACAGAGTGGGAAATTAGAAGAGCTTTCTGAACAGCAGCTTATTGATTGCAGTTGGGGCTACGAAAACAATGGATGCCGTGGAGGTTGGTCGTGGCGAGCACTGAATTGGATGCGAGATCATGGTATTGCAACAAAAGCTACGTATGGAAAATACCTTGGCCAGGTACTTCAATATTATAATATTTAGATAACATAAGCAGAAAGGAAAGGTTGCACTGAACTGGATTCAAATCAGTAGCTATGTATTTCTTTACTAGTTGCCAAATCAACTAAGCTGTCATCAGTAAGTTATTAACCAGATCATTATTGCAACTAAAATAACCACCTGGGTCAGGCTTAAAAATGAACTGGATAAGAACAAGACGTAGATAGCTTAGTTTTAGAGCAGCTGGCCATAAAAGGTCATAGCCATAAGCTGTTTGGCGCAACTTATAGTTTTGACCTTATTTTCTGTACTTTTCCAAATGTTTGATTTCTCAACATTTTTATTTTCCGTATTTCGATCCTTTGGTGTTTGATTTTAACTAACAGAAAAACTTTAGGGCATTCTAAAATAAAAGATAGTCTTTTAATAAAAGGTCGTTTGTAGGTGATCATAAAGTAAGAAGCCCCAACTATTTAATACAGTCCTTCTTTGTTGTCCATCATTAGGTTTTGCAGAAAAGATAACAGAGTGACCAAAATACTGTCTCTTCTGAAGAACATTAGATATTATTTTGCTTTTACAAAGGTTTAGTCAACACTACGAAGAGCTTGATTTTTCTTTGTACCTTTAAAAAGAAAGCGCATAGAAATTAATTTTTGTATTCAAGCAGAAACCGTCTGCCTCCAAAAATATAACTTCTTGTAACATATACAGTGAAGTCTCCTGCTACCCATGATGGTTACATGAACCTCCAAGAAATGTTATGTCAGGACTCCAGAACTGACACTTGTAGAACAGAGGGTGCACTATCACATTTACTTTGTGATTCTGTCAGAACTTAGGAACTGGCGCATTCATATTCTCATTAAAAGAAGGTAGATTAGATAAATAGAATATTTCTCACATTCTCCTTCTGCCGTCCTTATTTCATGTTGGACTCACAAAAAACATCACGCTGAATTTACCATGAAAAGCTCGGTTGTATATAGAAAATAGATTCTACCTTTGTTCCTGGGAGCTCCGATAGAGACATAAAGGACTTGACTTGACTTTCTTGACTTAGTTGCATAACCCTAGTTACCGGGTCCTCGCACTTATTTTGTCTTGCCTCTACTGTTCATCCTGTCTTGCATGGGTGGCCTTACCAGGAGCATAAGCTCCAGCCAGCATAGCACTCAGGATCAAACAAGGCACACAAGCTACTCTACCACGACAAGGTTCAGAAGGGCGAGAGTTCCATCACTAGAAGCGTTGCCAACCAAGGCTAAAGAGTCGACTCCTACCCATGAGACAAAAAATCTAATCCCCGCCAGACGCCAACCTGGTATTTCAATGTTTCGGGGAGAGCTGACAGGTACTACACCTTGCTCAAGGGTGACCTGGAGGTAGTTGTGGCAAAGGATAACCTCATTCGCCCACGTCGAAACTCCACAACCAGAGGCAGTTTACCGTCAATACCCAGGACTAAAGAGACATAAAGGATCTTTTACTAATTAAAAAAGATTTAATCAGGAAACTCAAATCAGAACTCTAAAACTTACACCATGACATACACGTGTAAATGAAATCATTAAAGCCTGAAATGACCTAACCAATATGATAAAGAAGTTTTTTAAATCATGTAAATGAAATATTCTGGGCAAATGTATTACAGAAAACGTCAACTTGTTATGGTAAGCAAAACAAACATGTTCGGACCAAGAAAGAGAAGCTTACGTCTCAACCATCAATCGTAATTGATAAGACAAAGATTTCTTTCGAGATAACTCAAGAAGACCTTGATGGCTACAGCGCTTGATCGCGTCATTATATTTTAACATGAAGAAAGATGATGGCATTGACGCTTTGTCAGAGTAGGATTTGTGAAGCACTTGTGAAAGGTTAGGTTTAATTTTTGACAACCTCCTCTTAAATAATTCTTCTTTTTCTCCAGAACAAATGGAATCTCTCTGTATATTATTAGTATACAAATATTCTATCAACAATATTTCGATGTTTTGGGGTCAATGCCCTTACAACATCTGTAAGTTAGCAGTTACAAGAGAAAATTATATGAAGATGGCAGATTGTACTAGGCAAAAACATATGTTCCATTTCTACCCAATTGTATTCCCAAATTCAGAAAGAAGGAATTAAAAAACTTTCTTTTTAAATATGAAAAAAATTTATTGAATGTATTTCCTAAAGCAGGGTATTATTATAATTATATCCATGCTAGACTTGACAAGGCGATATGAAACAGTTGAAAGTCATTTTATTTACAAAAAACAGTCTAAAGAGGTTTCGAATCTCATTGTGATATTAGTATTTAATAAACTTCCATACATTCTTTGAATATTGGAGCTCAGTAGGAAACCACCCACAGCCGTATTCTCTGTTCAGAAGCCTAACCTCTTAATTGCTAATCTTTGACGATAATTATGGTTTTAAAGAACATCTTTTATTTCCCTTGACCATTACGTCTCGTTAACACATATTCGGTTCTCAGACGATTTACTTTTCACAAGATATAAAGAGGTCAAGTCAACCGGAATAACAGAAAAACTAGGAAAAGACAGACCCTATTTAATATTCAGAATCGGTTCTATTTTCAAGGAGGCAGTTGATTTTATTTAATAGATGTTGGTATAGTTTACGAGGAGTATTATGTGTTGTCTGAGAAAATAACCAAAACATGCTATGACTATTTTAGAATTAAATGTAGAAGAAATTGTAAGAAAATCAGGAATCACCAAGGTATTATAAGGATTGGAGTATTGACCTGGGTGAGACTTATGAACCACTTTGATGCCCAATGCAACTAAAAAGTGAGAAAAATAAGACGATGATTATGATAATAATTATGATGGCAATGCCAGTGGTGATGATGATGATGGCTATAACAATATTTGACGTTTTTTTCATTGATTTATTGGCCTTAAAAAATAGAAGGAATACTAATAGATTTATAAATATATATATGGTATGATATGTGTTATAGAATGTAAATACAAAATAGAATTAAGAAAAACAACTATCTTTTTCAAAAGACTCAATTATCATTTTATCTTAAATTCTAAGTTGAATAAAAACTATCTAATTACTTACATTATTACAAATCATCGTAACATATTTAACAGGGTCTTTATTCATTTACTGTCTTTTACAAAAATACGGCTTTAGTAGCCGTATTTCTGGAAAACTAAACATTACAATCAAATGTTACCTGTAAACTAATAATTTTATTAAGTAAGAAAAAGAAACAGATAGCATTTCTGTCACAGAGTCATTTTTTATTAAAAAAACAAAATAAAGAATTGCTCCTTATTAAAATTAACTAAAAACTCTCATTGGAATAGTCCGATTTAACTATTCGAATTATATATTTTCTCAGTGATTACAAAAAGTACATCTGAAAATAAGTCTTTAATCACCAAGCAAGAATGTTAAGCTTGAAGGCTCAAAAAGGCTTAGGATGTCAATTCTGAATATTTAGGATCACACCAAAAACAGTGAGACAATGAATATATTGTTTAATATTATGGGTGCAGTGAAAATTCTCAAAGAGTAGCTCTTAAATCTATGGCTTCCTCTGAGTCCATAAATTTCAGAATTTTCAAGTAGCTTTCACATTCTGGTCTTTCTCAATTATGGAGACCATAGAGTGACATTAGAATATTTAATGAAAACAGCAAAATATGCTTGGTTAACCCATACTATTATGCATGATAATAATAACAGAAATAATAATTATTAAAATAGTAATAACAATAATAAAAATAATAATAATAATAATAAAAGAAAACGACACTGTTTGAAACAGCAAGGATATTGCAAAATGTATTGTCTTTTTACAGACAAAGAAGAAGAAACGTTGAGCTTTGCTCTTGGTGACTGGTTGTTATTCGCTTTCATGGATAAAAAGAAACAAAGAACGTACCGGGAAAATATATCTAAGATATACATCAATGATAGTGATTTAAAGTTCCCCTAGTTTTTATTATCAAAAAAGAGATTTACATATTTTCATCTTTTTTACAGTAATACTCTCCGATTCGAGAAAATTACTTAAGCAGTTGTAACGGTTTTTACAAGTTAAAAGTTCTAAATTTTCCCATTCGAGAAAGCGCATACAAAATTATCTCATGGGTTGTTCTTATGGATCCGTTTATTATTCTTTTAATAAAAAAGTTCATAGTCTCATTAGTTAGATCAATGAATATCATTTTGAATAGGAGTAAGCTATTGTTACCTAAACTAATAGCACTAAGGCTTAAATTAAAACAAATAAAACCTTGCACTTTCTTGATAGCTTAACAAGTAACTATTTACAATGTTCAGCTTGAGGGTCAAAATTTTTTGTAATGTTTGTTTGAAAGCCAACAGTAAGTTCAAACAATAGCAAATTGTAACCTATGTAACCTTAGCAAAGTCAGGTCGTTGCTTGTCCCCGGTTATAATTGACGGGTTTTGGTCAAAATTTTTCGTAATGTTTGTTTGAAAGCCAACAGTAAGTTCAACCAATAGCAAATTGTCACCTATGTGACCTTAGCAAGGTCAGGTCGTTGCTTGTACCTGGTTTTAATTGACGGGTTTTGGTCAAAATTTTTCGTAATGTTTGTTTGAAAGCCAATAGTAAATTCAACCAGTAGCAAATTATCACCTGTAACCTTAGCAAGGTCAGGTCGTTGCTTGTACCCGGTTATAATTGACAGGTTTGGGTCAAAATTTTTCGTAATGTTTGTTTGAAAGCCAACAGTAAATTCAAACAATAGCAAATTGTCACCTGTGACCTCAGCAAGGTCAGGTCGTTGCTTGTCCCCGGTTATAATTGACGGGTTTGGGTTACTGTCTCTGTGAGGAAAGACTTTAACCATTGTAATTTCATTGTTCTGTAGATGTTTAGTCAAATTGAATCATGCCTCCTATTATCTCTGAACACTAACAGTGTGTCCTCTGGTGAATGTGTCGCGTACGGCATGGATACTGGGAGCACGCAGCCAGATTGTCATCCTACTACTGCAAATGTAAAAATTAAATAGACAAAAGAATTTAATAAAATTATCATGAAATGCTGTTTAAAAAGTGACCCGAATAGAAGAGGATTTCGTAAAAGGATGTGGTTCGTCTGGAATGAGATTGGACTCTTTGAAGCAAAAGAAAAGCAACTTGCTGGCCAAGCATTGTACTTCAAAAATCGAGGATGAATCGAGGTCAGAAATTGAAATATAGGAAATAAAGTGACAAATAGAAAACAGGAAAGAAACTGTACAAGAACATACAGATGATGTAGAGCAGCAAGAGAGAGAGAGAGAGAGAGAGAGAGAGAGAGAGAGAGAGAGAGACAGAGAGAGAGAGAGAGAGAGAGAGAGAGAGAGAGAGAGAGAGAGACAGAGAGACAGAGAGAGAGGAGAAGAAGGTGAGGTAAAAACAGGAGTACAGAGAATTGCAGCAATACAATACACTGTATGAGAAAGAGAGATATTCACACAAGTAGAAAGAAAGCTCACTGGTGTCTACACACATGAGACAAAAAATTAAAAGAT
>RDPX01000099.1:1351718-1373277 GCA_003991215.1 Morbakka virulenta | reverse complement strand
TTCCATTCATCTCTCTTCTCAGCTCTCTTAATCCATGTTACTCTTTTAGATCTTTCTTTCTTGCTCATCCATCTTACAACGTTATCCATATGCATCATTCTCGGTTTACCTCTGCCTCTCTTTTCTGGTATCTTTCCAGTGAGAATTAGATGTTCAATTTTCTCATTTCTGATGATATGTCCAACGAATGCCATCTGTCTGGACTTTATGGTGTTTAAAAGTCCTCTTGTAGTGCCTGCTCTTCTTAGCACTTCTTCATTTCTTACTTTGTCAGTCCATACTATTTTCATCCTCCTCCTTAAAAACCACATTTCTGCAGCTTCCAGGTAGTCTTCTAGCTTACTAGTAAACTTGTAAATCAGTGGATTGTCACCTCTTTCATCCCAGAACAGTTCCTCTATGTATTCATCCCATCTTTCAACTATTTCCTCTTTGGTCATAAGCGTTTGTCCATTCTTGGCTTTCAAGCATCCTGTGCTGCTACATACCCCTCGTTTCTTTAGGTTCTTTATCTTTTGTGCAGCTTCTGACGGTTTGCGTTCTAACTCTTCACACTGTTTGTTCCACCAGACTTCTTTTGCAGCAAAACACTTATCCATCACTTCTTTGTTTAGTGCATTGTATTCATTTTCATTTATTCCTTTCAATGCTTTTCTTTTTTCCATTAGCTTCAGAATCTCATCTGTCATCCATTTCTGTTTGGCGGTTCTCTTTCTTGTTGGTAATATTTCTGTGGCAGTTGTGACTAATGCTTCTTTCAATGCTTGCCATTCTTCCTCAATGCTCTTTTCCAAACCTTCCAGATATTGGTATTTGTTCATAACTGTAACACGATATTGTAGTTGTATTGCTTTATCTGTTTAGAGGTATGATAAATCTAGTTTCTTATTCTGTTGTTCCTTTTGCAGTGTTTTCAGTTTTACTTTTACTGTGGCGGTTACAGGATTGTGGTCACTGTCACAGTCTGCTCCACGGTAGCTCCTGCAGTTTTGTACTGAGCTCTTAAATCTTCCATTTGTGGTGATGTAATTTATTTGGTTTCTTACTTTATCACCAGGGTTTTTCCATGTCCAGAGTCTGCGTTTGTGATTGTCAAACCACGTGTTCATGATACACTATTCAGATTTTAGACACAAGTCCACCCATGCCTCTTCTCTTTCGTTTCTCTCACCTAGTCCATGTGGTCCTACCGTGTAACCTTGTATTTCTCTCCCCACTTTGGCATTCATGTCTCCCATCACAATAGTGATCTCGTTCTTTTTACATTCCTTCTTAGCTCTGTTCAGATCATCATAGAGTTTCTCCATCTCATCTTCATCTGCATCTGCTGTTGGTGCGTATACTTGAATGATGGCTATGTCTAGTGGGGTGCCTTTGAGTTTTACTAATAATATTCTGTCAGACACAGTCCAATAACCCTTGAGGCATTTTGATATTCTTGCATCCAGTATGACACCAACTCCTTTCATGTGTACTTCTCCACCTGAGAATATGATAGTATATTGATCATGGGCTATTTTTCCCGTTCCTTTCCATCTCATTTCGCTGATACCCATGATGTTTACTCTCAATTTGTTCACTTCTTGTACTACATTTTCCGTCTTCCAGGTTTCTTCATGGCTCTTACGTTCCATGTACCCACTTTTAGTAAATGTTTGTTGCTTACAGTAGCAGAATGACGATCGGGTGACGTCTGTCGCACACGTCTGTCTCTACCGGGTGAGACACCAACATCTTTAGATGAGGTCCTTGTAACACCATTCACGTTTATTCTTTTGATTCTGTTGGCCATGATTCTCTTGGCAGAAATACAACAGTGGTTTGCCATTGCCTTCTGTCGAGTGTTTTTAACGTGACATCATCACCATATTTAACCCATATGTGGGGATTTGAAATCAAAGTTAACCTTCTCCTAGCCTTTGCCTGAAGGAGGCAAAACCTACAAGGAAGCAGGTGGTTATAGAATCAGAGTTTTCCTTCTCCTATTACAGTGTGCCGGCAAAGCTGGGCACCACGTGAAAGTGTCGTAAGGTTTGGAGGGTGAACCATGTCTACCAGTAGGGACGTGTCCCAGCCACAGGGCTCTTGCTGAGGTAAGGTACTGTCACTCCTCCGACGAACCCTGGTTTGGAGTTTTCCTTCTCCTATCCCTAAATGTACCCTATAGGGAAGAGGAACCAGAGTTCCGTTAGCCTACTGGGAAGATAACCCAGCGTATTCCATCCCCCGCTACTTGGAAGTGGAGTTGGATTTTGGGAGACTGTAATGAATAAAGGAATTGAATTGACTAACGGCACAAAGATAAGATCCTTGGATGATCAAGAAGGGTTAAAGTATTTAGGATTCTTCAATTTGATAATATAAAGCACAGGAAAGTGAAAGAAAAGATAGAGAAAGAATATCCTGGTAGAGTGAGAAAAATAATAAAAAATAACAAAATCACGACTGAATGCTGGAGATGCAATTCAGGAAATAAGTGCTATCCCTAAAAGGGTGCAGTGCAGGAATATTGTATTGGACAAGATTGCAAGAGCTGGACAGGAAAATAAGAACATTGCTTAACATCTACAGAACATTACATCTCTAGACTGAGGTAGACCGATTATAGTGGAAGCGAGTAGAGGGAGGCAGAGGTTTGTCAAGTATTGAAGAAAGTGTAAAGGTCTAACAAACTAGCATTGGATATTGCACCAAAAATAGCAACGAAAGGTTATTGGCTGAAGTTAGAAAAATGAGTATTGTATCTGATGGACGTGATTCGAAAGATAAGAACAAAGAACTTACTAAGGAAAGGAAGAATAGATATCTACAAAAGAAACTTTATCCGATTTTCCATACAGAGAAAATAAACCAAAGGGACGAAGAGAATTCATGGAGTTGGCTAAAGAGTGGATTTCTAAAGAAAAATAAGGAGAGGATGATTTTAGCGGCACAAGACCAAGCCTTATTGAAAAAAGCAATATTGAAAAAGAAGACATATCATCAAAATGTAGAATGAGGGGCGGGGACAAGACCATTACCCATTTGGTATCTGAATGCAAAAATTAGCACAGAGAAAATATAAAAGCTGGAGATATGACAGAGTAACAGCTGTCCTGCATTGGTATCTCTGCAAGAAATTTTTGGATTCGAATACGACGATAAATACTACAACCACATGGTGACAAAAGACAATAAGGTGCTTGAAAAGGAGCAAGCACTATTACTGTGGGACTTTTCAATTCAAACTGAAACTCGCATTGATCATAACAAACCAAATATCATGCTGAAGAATGAGAAAGGAAAGAACTGCAAAAAACGCGATGCGCCAAGTCCATTTGACAGTCGAGTAAAGCAGAAAGGGACGGAGAAGATACAACACTATAACGATCTCAAATTCCAAATTTTGAAAATGGGAAAGGATGATGAAATGAAAGTTGCAATAACACCAGTGGTCATCAGGGCATTTGGAGTCGTCTCAAAAAAGTTCAAGAATTACATGGCAGCACTTGCCTTTGAACCGGGAATACAGGCATTACAAAAAGCATGCCTCATAGCTACACCCAGGGTTGTTAGAAAATACTGGACATAAGAGACTAAATCGCAGGAAGACCTATTTATGTTTTTTACAGAGACAACATGCACATTTTCTTAAGCTACGGGATGTAACCTGAAAGTGGACTATGCATTTTCAGCTTTACTCTGGTGATGATACAATAATAAGTTCTTGGTGTTGACAAAAAGCTGTATCCGGTTGTGGAGTTTCGACGTGGGAGAGTGAGGTTACGCTTTGCCACAACTACCTCCAGGTCAGCCTGGAGGTGGCAAGGTCTAGCACCTGTCAGCCTACACCGAGACCTTGAAGTTCCGGGTTGGCATCCGTTGGAGTTTAGTCTGTCTCATTGGTAGAGGGACCCTTTCGCCCTGGCCAGCAAAAGCTCAAGAACATGAATCCACCGATCAGAAAAAGAAAACAGCAACTTTATTTGAAATCAGTGTGTAATAGAGGAATAATAATAATAAAATAATAATAATAATAATAATAATAATAATAATAATAACAATAACAATAATAATAATAAATGTCCTTTGGCATAAATTACAACATGGCTTTTTGTGCCTGTGTATTGTTGTTTTTGTCAGCAAACAAGGCAATAACAAATATCCAGGCTGAATTCAATAATGAAATACCAGACTTGGTACTGATACTAAAATATCTTTCTATGTATTATCAGTTACTAGGCTAGGATTGGGGAGTGCTGTAGTCAAGAACTGTTGTCATATAACAACAACCACTTGAGCAATGTGCTTTTCCTCACGTGATGTGGGGCGGCACTTGCGAGGTTGAAGTGATGTTGCCATTTTATTTCAATTATCTATTCTATCTCCCTCTTGTGGCTACAATAAATGTGCCTCCATTCAACTTACCTGGCTTGTTGTTGGTCTCTGAATGTGGGTTTTTCACCCATCTACCACTGTGGTGTGGTGTGTAACCACTTGATGATAATAATTGCTTGAATGCGAGGAAGGAGAAAACCAATAAAGAATTGGTTCTCAAACATTGCCAGTTGGACATCCCTTGCTGCATGGAGTTAATACTATTTCCATATAAGTTGGACATTAGTGACTTAGATTTCATTGGGCGGAAGAAAGAGAGAGTAGAATGATTTAAGAACGAAGAAAAAAGAGTAATATATTTACAAAGGAGCAAATTTTAACAATGTTTACTCTCTAAATAATTTCTAAGGGAATTAATGGTACAGCTTAGTACGACCCTCTGTAAACCACTTCACCAGATATAATCTTATGAAATGAGTGAAATGTCACCACAAAGCAAGGAAATAAAATGAGTGGTCCATGACGTATCAAACACACAATTTAGAAAAGCTCAAAGACGGATCTTAATTTGTCTGAATAAATGAACTTGCACAGACAAAAAAACTAAGAAAAATGCAGTCGTGCTACATACAAGCATTAAGCAGTCTCTTACAAGAATTATATATATATATATATATATATATAAATGGGTATAACAATCTCATTTGCAGAATACAGAAAAAGCATGTGTTCTACACACCACATTTCACAAATGGTACAAATGGAGAATTTGAGGCTGAGTTTTTAAATAGCCATAAGAAACTGCATCAAGTGCACATTGTTACTTCTAATAGCTCTTGTAATAATAATAATAATAATAATAATAATAATTAATATTATCGAGTGGTTACACACCATCTAGTGATGGATGGGTGAAAAACCCACATTCAGCGCCCAACAACAAGCCAGGAAAGTTGAATGCAGGCACATGTACTGTAGCCACAAGAGTGAGATAAAATAACCAAATAAAAATGGAAACATCACTTCAACCTTGCAAGTGGCGCCTCACAACAAGTGAGGAAAGGCACATTGCTCAAGCGGTTGTTGTTGTATGACAACAACTCATGACTACAGCACTCCCCACTCCTAGCCTGATAGCTGACAATACATGGAGAGATGTCTTAGTACTAGCACTAAGTCTGGTATTGCAGCATTGAATACAGACTGGATATTTGTTATTGCCCTGTTTGGTGACAAAAACAACAACGCACAGGCAAAAAGAGCCATGTTGTTATGTATGCCAAAGGGCATATTATTATTATTATTATTATTATTATTATTATTATCATTACGAATGGGCTAGATCAAACATTCCCTCTCAAACCGCAGACTTGCCAGTCACTTGCCTGACCTTAACTGGTTGTGCATGTCCCGAAAGGGCTGACACATCACGCATTTCTATTTAACGGACGGGAGTAGTGGGGGAGCATCATATCTAGGTGTTGTGAGCGTGGATCTCTTGTTCTGAAGGGCTGAGTACCGAGTTCTTACTTTGTTACTTAGTTCTAAGGACTTGGGTGGAGCTTTGCTACGGAGACCGTTTTAAGCAGACTGGGTCACCTAAACTGGGAAGCCTAACAAGGCCCCACCTGCAAGGTCATGTGCTGTTTTAATTAACATCAATATCGCACACACTTGGGTGTGATGCATGCACCCAGTTTACCCTTATCGGGCTGGTAGTCGGATGGGTTTGCTGGGGTTTCTACCCCTGAGTCCCTCATGGGCTCGTATTGCTCCGCCACATAATAATAATAATAATAATAATAATAATAATAATAATAATAATAACAATCCTGTAGTTGTCCAATAATAAGAGATTTTTCTTACCAAAGAAGTACCGGACATTTGCAGTACCGGATACAAATGCAAAAGTAAAATTATAAAATGTAATTTTATCTCTTTTTGTTCCAGGAAGGATATTGTCACTGTGACAAATGGGACAACTGCACTGTAGTAAATAACATATCTTACAAAACAATTGAAAAACACAATGAAGATAAATTAAAAGCAGCACTGGCAAAGTTTGGCCCAGCGTCATTAGCCGTTCATTGTGATCGAAAAACATTCAAATTTTTTGGTGAAGGAATTTACGATGATCCAAAATGCAGTAAGTTTATTCTTTATTTAAACTTTATTAAAAAAACACTGATTAATAGACCACTAAAATAACACCTTATTACTGTTTCCCTTTATTTATACGAATTTGTTCTCTGTACCCTCATTCTTTATTTTTAACTATCCTCCTCCTCTTCCTCTTCCTCACCATTATTATTATTATTATTATTATTATTATTATTATTATTACTATTTCGTTTTAAAGCTCGATTTACAAACCGAAGATGTTAACTGAACGTCAAGTTGCGACTCACAACCTTAGATGTTCAGTGCAAAGCGTAGAGTCCTTACTATTCCCAACAAGCAAGCCTTCTGTAAAGTTCCAAAATGAGAATCAGGGCAAACTTTCCCAAGCCAATCGTGGAAATCCTTAGATATAGTACCCAATGCTCCGATGATTACGGGAACCACTTGTACTTCCCTGCAATTCCAAATTCGTTTCAATTCCCACTTAAGGTCCTGGTATTTGTTGATTTTTTTCTCTCTCTTTTTCGATGACTCTGGTATCAAAGGGGCAAGCTACATCAACTATCGTACATTTCCTGTTTTCTTTATCAAAAATAACTATGTCTGGCTTCGAATGTTCCAAACCCTTATCAGTCTGGATTATTATTATTATTATTATTATTATTATTATTATTATCATTATCATCATCATCATTATTATCATTATTATTATTTTTATATTTTTATTTATTACTATATTACTTTTTTCTTTTTTGTTTTTTCTGTACAAGTTCAAGTCGAATGCTACCCAGGCATTCGAAGCAATGAAAATTGTGTACAAACTTTTGTTCTGGTCTTTGAGATTTACACAAAAACAACAAATCTATCGATAAATTCTCATTTTCAAGCACCGGAAAGATTTCATGGTCATACCAGTCATCAGAGCATGGCAAAGAATAGAACTGAGGTAACGTCCACTGAATGTATTGGCCAACTCGGTCGTATCGAACCTTGCGTGAAGTGTTGCCAAAACAGAAAAACCAGATGCAATGTGACTGATCGTTTTTGGGAGCTTCCGTCTTAACTTACAGCTCGGGTCAGTCCCATTTGTAAGTATATCGGTCTGATAATTCATAGTGTACAAACTCTGGTGCTGAGCAGCTAAAATAAACCCTTCAGTCTCAGCCTATAAGCCTGCTCTTCGTCACCAGAGGTGGGCCTTTGGTTGGTCAATAACAGGAGAGCGCCTTCTTAAAGGATATTGGCCATCTAATGGTTTCATTTCCCAGCCATCCGTTATGAACTTTAGATCTATAATATTTGCTTGTTGCTTAACTTTCTTTGTAGATTTAGTGTAAATAAAATCTTCACCAACGTCAATTTCAAAGCCAAGCTCCTTAACATACTTTTGACTGTATTTTACTAACTTTTACATTATTATTTTTATTATTGAATTATCGCACACTGATAAGATGTCATTTCATTCAGCGGTAATGTCTCCTTGATATTAGTGACAGTAAGTCTCCTCAATTTTCAAGGACTTTTCTCAGCATCCGTGCAGATTGCAGGATTGCAATCTTCTGCATCTCTTCAATTCTGGTCTCAATTCCCAGCTCTTCTACTCTTTTTTGATGTCTTTTGGTGGTGTTCCTAACGCCCCGATGACTATGGGTACTACTTTCACCTTCATGTTCCATATTTTCTTGAGTTCTCTCTTTAAATCCTGGTGTTTCGCAACTTTCTCTTTCTCCTTCTGCTCTATCCGGGTATCATATGGGATGGCAAAGTCAACGATGATGCAGTTGTTGTCCTCCTTCTTGATTAAATCTGGCCTTCTAGCTTCAAATACATGATCGGTCAGTATGGTAAAGTCCCATAGTACCTTGCAAGTATCATTTTCAATCACACTTTCCGGCTTATGGTTGTACCACTTCTCGCTTACATGTTATTATTATTATTATTATTATTATTATTATTAAAAAATGCTATACTTTTATGATCCTGGGGCTAAGTTATAGATAGAGTTCTTCTTAGTAAATGTGCAGTTACTAGAAGCACCGTTTTCTGCAGTTCTTCGATTCTGATATTACCAGTTATTTGTTCAATATATCGATTTATTCCTTTTCTAATAAGTCCAACAGCTCCTATTACAACTGGGACGACAGTCGTTTTAGTGCTCCACATTTTGCTAATTTCTATTTCGAGATCTCTGTATTTTGCAATTTTATTATTATTATTATTATTATTATTATTATTATTATTATTATTATCTTTTGTCACACTTTGTGTCTGGCTGTTCTTATTGCCGAGTTCTTATGCTGATAGACGGGTCATAACAAATGACCATGGGCTACCAGCCTTTTCTTTTTCAAACTCTTCGCAGTACCTTTCGCAAAATCCTGGCTGTTTCCAACAACGTATTCTTTTGAAATACTCCTTATTATTACTTATTATTATTATTGTTATTTTTATGATTATGATTATGATTATGATTATGATTATGATTATGATTATGATTATGATTATGATTATGATTATGATTATTACATCTCTTAACCAGTTCATTGAAATTAACTTGCAGAAGGGATTTTGGGATAATATCTTTGATTTTATTGAGCACCCAGAGACTTCATCAAAATATCAACAACACCAGGAAAAATAAAAAGGACCTTATAGTGAGATTGCTGAATTTAAAAAATGCGTTTGGGAAAGTCGAGCATCAACTACTTACACCACTTACATAACGTACCATCACAAATGATTAAACTCATTTTTTCTCCATATACTGATTAGCACATCTCCATAATAACTAGTGATTTTGCTACGAACCCAGTACCTGTTTAAAGAGGTGTATTGCAAAGGGCAGCTTATTACCATTGCTATTTAACCTTGTCATCAACACCTTAATTTATGCCATCAAAGAAGACAAGATCAAATATTGCCTGGGTTACGTGCAAAGTGGTTGTCTAGCTCCAAACCACAAGATGCAGCTTGCAGATGAGGCTGCTATCGCGTCAGCTTTTGGAAACAGACAACCAGTACCTCTACAATGCATTTTTCGGTTCCATGGGCTTGATTAATCATCAAAGTTGAAAAATTGCACGTGTTTGGAGTTAAGAAAACACCAAACAGACATTCTACAGTATAAACCACATGTAACGATAAACAACAAACGAATTTCATCTGTGGGAAAGACTTTATCGTTTACTTATCTAGGTGAGGATTTTAACTTACACATGATTGACCAACATTTCAAAGATACTCTATCCAAGAAAGTTGATTCGTACCAAAATAGATTTACTTCCACTTCATCCACTTTACATCGAAATTTGTCAGTGTCATGTGTTTCCAAAAGAGATGGAGATTTGGCATTTACTACCTTACCGAAATGTAGGTAAGTGAAGAGAAAATTCAATTGATATAACCGTAAATGGCTTCAACGGACGAAGGGCAACTTGGCCTTGACCTATCCCCAGCAAAGTATATATATATACCAACAATGCAAATTGTGTCAGAAGAATTCTGAAATGTTCAATTAAGGATGAAGCCAAGAAACTGTACGAATTAACATCAACAAAGAAGGTAGAAACCGTGGCAATAGTAAATAACTGACAAGAACACAGTGAACAACATAAATAAATAAAGTGCACTAATCTTGGGGCACGGAAAAACTCGTGGAAAAAGTTTATAGCTCTGAAAGAACCTTGGGTCGTTATAATGCTTATTCTTATAGTGGAGGCACACAAAGGAAATCAGTCATGGCAAATTTAATAGCCAGGCTTCCGAGAAATATACACAACTTTTGTCGTTACTGTTTTCTAGGCTCATAATGAGTCTAGAAAACAGTATCAATGTATGCAAGTCGAACCTTAACAATGGCAGTCAATGTAATTTATCTGATGAAATGCAAACTTAATCACACCTAATCAAAAGCTGTTACTCAGCTCTTGATGCTATAGATGAGACATGATTAATGAGGGTATTGCTACTCGTATCTACCTTACTTTATTATTATTATTATTATTATTAAATTAATGTTTATACAGGATGCAATACATATATGTAATATGTATATAAACACATCAATATTTTACATATGCTGTAAAAACTGCTATCAATGTTTTGATACATTAGTAAACAAAAAGTAAAAAGTAAAAACATAATAAGAATAGGAAGCTAAAAAACTGCTTTAGGACTGATCTGAGACCATTAGCACATAGTTAAACACTGTAGAACTCCATATCTACTCATTATTTTGATGGGGCTTCTTACTCTTTGCTTTCATTAAATTTCTTCCCAATGTCTGTTTCTATACTGTCATAATATAGGCCTAGAGTTTTCTCTTCAAACCTTATCATTTTAGTTCCAGCTATGGATCTATATCTACTACTTCCTCCGTTTGTCTTGAGTTTATGTCTGAAAGTCATTTCCTCTCACCAGTTAGTGTTTTTGTTATTTCCTAAGCTACTGACGACTGATAACCTATTGCTTTAAAATATCCTTGTTATCAACATCACTTTCAGTTTTATTTACATTTTTTTTTTGCTATTACGATATTTTTTTACGTTGTTTGTCATTTAGGTGTGTTTCTTTCTACCGCTCTATTTGCGCTTTATTTGATTCAGTCGTAAATTTTTATCTATGGTTCGCTTTTTGCCTTTGGTTAGTTTTATCAAATTTTACAGTTAATAGTTTAGGTATTTTTAGATTTATATATGCTTTACTTCAGGATTTTAGAACCAATAAGGAAAACACCATCCTAGATGTTAATAGAGCTATTCTCTACTCGGAAAAATTATCTTTACAAAAACAGATTAAAGGGATCGTCAAAGGTTTTGGAGTTGTATCCCCACTTTTTCTTTAAATAATTATGACCGATTTACATTTACTCCTAGGTTAGAGTCTTTCAGGAAATCTTAGCATTTGCACTCTTCTATACACACATCTACTATATATCTGCAGTAGATCATCCATACATCTGTAGTAGCACATCAATATATTTGTGGTAGCACATCAATATATCTGTAGTGGAACATCAATATATCTGTAGTGGAACATCAATACATCTGCAGTAGATCATCTATACATCTGCAGTAGCACACAATATATCTGTAGTAGCACATCAATATATCTGTGGTAGTACATTAATATATCTGTAGCCGAACATCAATATATCTGTAGCGGAGCATCAATACATCTGCAGTAGATCATCTATACATCTGCAGTAGATCATCTATACATCTGCAGTAGATCATCTATACATCTGCAGTAGATCATCTATACATCAGTAGTAGTACATAATATATTTGTAGTAGTACATCAATATATCTGTGGTAGCACATCAATATATCTGTAGCAGAACATCAATATATCTGTAGTGGAACATCAATACATCTGCAGTAGATCATCTATACATCTGCAGTAGATCATCTATACATCTGCAGTAGATCATCTATACATCAGTAGTAGTACATAATATATTTGTAGTACCACATCAATATATCTGTGGCAGAACATCAATATATCTGTAGTGGAACATCAATACATATGTAGTAGATCATCTATACATCAGTAACCAACAAATCATTACATCTGTAGTAGCATATCAATAAACCTGTAGTGGTGTATCAATACATCTATAGCTGTACATCTGTACGTCTGTAGTAGAACATTAACATATCTATAATACGACACCGATACAGATACCGATACCGATATAGATCATTTACATCTATGGCAGCACGTTTTATGCTTTTGCGGTAGCACACCAATACATCTAAAGTAGATCATCTGTATATCTAGAGTAGCACCTCAATACATGTCTAGTAGCACATCAATACATCTGCAGAACCATACCCATGCATCTGTAATAAGTCTCAATACCACTACCGTAGATCCTTCCATCTGTGGTACCACTTTAAAACATCTGTAGTAGCACTTCAATACATCAAGTAGATCATGTATACACTTTAAATAGCACCTCAATACATGTCTAGTTGCACATCAATACATATGTAGTAGCTTATCAATACATCTGCAGTAGCATAGCAATAGACCAATAGAAATTCAACTTTAATTCTTTCAAAGAACGCGGTCAAATTACTCAATCCTTGAATAAATGAAGTAATATTTAACTTAGTACACTTCCAATCTTCCACTTAAGCTCCAGATTTTTTTTAAATTCTTCACAATTAATTCTTTTTGTAATATTCTTTACTTGTAAGTCTCTTTTACAAATGTGGAATCTTTGTTCTCCATAGTCCTTTAAGACATTCGATAAGTTTGTTTTCTGGTTAGTCAATTTCTGCCAATTTTACCTTTTACCTTCCGTTTATTACCCACATTATATATCATTAGATTTTAGTGCTATCATAACCTACCAACAGAGCTGTAAACATGTTAAGGGAATGTAGTTTCTTTTCTGTCCCTTCTAATCTATCTTCCTGCAATACCACAGTTTGGTCATTAATCATGCATGCTGGTATCACTACCATCAGGGAACTAATAAAATGATTCGGCAAAAGCATATGCATTCCAATATAGGGCTTTTTCTAGAGAAATCTCGTACAATATCTTTTACAGTCTACCTTCAAGTTTATGCTCTCTGTATATATTTTCTCATTAGTGATGCTTTTTGCTTTTTTCACTTAAAAAAATGCACAGTGCATAAAGCCATTAATTAGATCGAACTGTGAAGGAAAGCCTGAAAAATGCAAAGCAAAGAGTTTATCTTATGAAGATGACCACAGGAGGCTGAATTTTATGGATGAGGGCTACGGAACGTTTTCTTGAATGTCAGTAACGATTTTAATGTTCCTGTCGTTTCGTATCAGAATTAACTTTAAGAGTAGATTAATGAGCGTGGTTACAGCTTAAACATTATAACAAGTAAAGTATAAAAATGTTTCATTGTTATATATTATTCTCATCTTGTCTTTTTCTTCATCTAAGATCGTATTACCGATCATGCAGTACTAATAATTGGATATGGCGTAGAAAATGGAGTACCATATTGGATCATTAAGAATTCCTGGGGAGTTCTTTGGGGTGATGGAGGATACATGAAAATAGCAATGAAGCATGATCTTTGTGGTGTTTTAGAAAATGGAGCTCTTGTAGTGTCTCTTAAAAGCTGGAAAGATCATGAAAAAGAAGATTACCCCTACAAAAAAATGAAGAAAATAAACTATGGCATAGATGTGGAAGGAAAGAGGAAATTAACGAATCCAATTCATTCACCTGTAACAATGACCGCAGGCCAATTAAATAAGGAAGACGTAGAGAAAGAAGATTCATGACAGCAATAATCATTAGGTTTTTTTCAATACATTAAGTTGAAGGACAAGCAATGCAAAAATAAGTAGACAAAAGAGACTTAACAATTGGGGTTTTGTTCATTGCAGGGCTAGATTTATTTTCAAACGTCTCTCTTCCCTTTGTCTACCACTCAGAATCCCTGTGTAAATCACAAACATTAGCTTAATTAGTAACGAATTTAGTAGAATGTCAATTTTTATGATATATTAAACTTTGAATTTGATGTTTATAAAGAGACAAAAGTGTAGTCAAAGTTTGCTAAGGTTTACAGCTCTGTCGAATTTCTTTGGAGTGACAAGCACCTTGCCTTTCTGCACCACTGTTTCCGATTATTCTTCGTATGTAATACGTGTATTACTTCAATTTTAAACGGTTTTTAATTCCCAGGAGAATTGTAACATTGTAAAGAGAGGACGTACTATAAAAAAAACTTGTCTTGACAATTTCATAATGTGTGTGTGTGCGTGAGGGAGAGAGGGTAAGAGAAAGAAAGAGAAAGGAGGTTTAAAGAATTTTACATACACACACATATATATATATACATATATATACATATATATATGTGTGTGTGTGTGTGTGCTCGATGGAAATCCAGAGCGAATACAAGGTGAAAGAGAAAACTCAAAACTTGTGTATAGAACTTAAAGTTTTGTATCTTACACTCATCAGCTACACTGGTTAAAAAACGTTACGAAAACCACACATATACTCAATCTGCAGACGGTACCCTTTCGCCCTTTGTGGGCTCATCAGTGCAGCACAGAGCTTCTGAGACATAACTCTCTGGCCATGTTGCCGGAGCAAACGCAGCCTAAAGAGTTACTGTGGTGTCCTGTCATAGTGCTCAAACTACGCAAGCGCAGTGAGCTCCGCATTACGCAAGCAACAGGTCCCTGAATCTCAGAGAGAGTGCTCAACCAAACTTTCGTAAGGGAGAGTAATACTATATATATATATATTACAGGCTATTCAGAACTACAACAATAGGTAAAACTAGAACAACAGGGCATAATAGGGTGTTAACACTGTTTACGTATGTTAGTCTTTTGATTTATGCTAGCAAGAAGGAATTTGTTTATGTGGCGATATTTGGAAATCAGTTGAGTTCTTTTGTTTAAAAGTTTGCTTTTGTTATATTTCAAAATTTTCTTGTAAACAAAGTGAACATGTGCGTTTATTGGTTGTGTAGATGTTGGCGTGTTTAATTATTGACCATTTCGGCTTTGGGGTGGTTTGGTGATTATCTTTCATGTCCCACACGTAGGAAGATAGTGATGTACTGTTTTTGTATTTCCTGTTTGACTGCGACTGCTTATGGCCATTCCATCTGGTTTTAAAGTCTTTTTCTGTTACTCCTGTGTAAACGTTCTTCGAAAAGTTGGGGGCTGTTCATCTTCTTCTTTTCAGCAGTCTTCGCGGTTCACATTCAATTTCTCAAATGCTGCTGCTTCTGCCGCCACGTAAATGTATTTTGTGAGAGTTTTCCAAGTATTTCTATCAGATGCAATATGTTTCAATGTTACCAGATCATTCAACGACTTTAATTCATTCAATTCAGGAAATGTTTGTGATATCGATTCGCTGTGGGATTTCGCAATTTTGATATCATTGTCTAATGATGTTGGTAATGTAATCTTTTGTCTTCCACGAAACTTGTTCGATTCAGAAGGCGAAAAGTAGTATTTCATTGTCATCTGTGCAGGTGTATTTTCTGGCAGCCGGAGTATGTGACCAAAAAGTCTCCATCGCGCTGATATGATGTCCAAGATGATAGGTTTTTCCTTCGTAACTTCGTACAGTTTCTTGCTTTTGATGATAGCAGGATAGACAACATTGAGAACATTTCGGAGTTGTTGTCTGTGAAAAGCGTTCATGCTTTCTTCGTCACTTTTCGTCAAACCCCATGTTCCGCAGTTGTAAAGCAGAATCGATTTAACCACAGCTTTATAAACACGAATCTTCAGTTCGATGGGTATCTTGCTTTTGTTGAACCAGAGACTTTTCAATTTTTGTAGACTGGTTGTGGCGAGAATTTTTCTGTTTAACAGGTCTTCTTGTGTCCCTAATTTCGAACCCAACTTTTTTGCATGTCGCCAACTTTCATCACCTTCGCATGTGCTGGGAATACGTTTTAATGTCGTGTGTTCTGTCTTATCTTCATTTACCATTAGGTTATCAGCAGCTAAAGTATCTTTAATTATCCTATCGAACCTTTTCTTTTCTACGATGTCATCAGTAATGTGATCAAAGTCATCAGCGTATATAATTTCACTGAAGGGTATTCGTGATGTACTTGATTTCGTGTACGAGTGTTCATTCCATATAGCGTTATCGTGTTGGTGTAGTATACTTCTAACAGTTCTCAGTGAGTTTTCAAAGTAGATATTGAACAAAATACCACTGATCCCATCACCCTGTGGACTTCCAATATTGCTAATAAATGGAATCGGGGAAACATCTTTCATCTTTATCTCGAGTGTGGTGTGTGCTAGAAGGAGTCGCAACATTCGATGTTCATCACTATCAACTATGTTTTCAAGAATCGTTAGCAGTTTCTCTCGATATATGGTGTCGAAAGCCGAGCTCATATCTATTCCTGTGATGAATATTTTCTCCTGATACTTTTCAATTCTCGCGACCAGCCATCTATGTGACCACACGGCATCAGATGTACTACGTTTTGGTCTGTACGCACTTTGACTGGGAGATAAGTAATCATCCACTTTATCTTTGATTCGATTCCTAGCAATATTCGACATTGTCTTTCGTATTGTTGGAAGCAGAATTACGGGTCGTAAATTTTTAGGAGGGCCTTTGGGCTTCTTCGGTTTTGGAAGAGCATTTAGCATTCCACGTCCAAACTCGATGTCTTCTTTGGTTTCAAAGCATTCATTCAATACATCTGTGATGACTTCTTTCGCTTTGGTTGGGGCGTACTTAAGCAGTTCAGCTGGTATATTATCAAAGCCAGATGCTCGATTGTTATTCAATATACTGATGTTTTTATCTACTTCCTCTAGAGTAATCTTCTTATCAAGGGGTTTCTTTTCGTCAATGAAAGGTTCAATTTTCTTTATATTTGGTTTATTGAAATGGTTTTCAAAATGTTTATGTACTATGTTATATATTTCAGGTGGTGATGTTACGTTCTTCCCTTCCTTATCGTGTATAAAAAGGTTTTCTCGAGGTTTCATATTAAGCATTTTCACTGCTTGGAATGTCTTCCTGCAATCTTTCGCATTGTTGATTTCTTCAAGTTTCCTCTCTATTTCTTTGGTTTCAATTTCTTTGAGTTTTTCTTTGAGTTGTCTCATCAGATTGTTTCTATGTATCTTGAGTTGTTCAATCTTGTGTACATCTTTACTGTTGTTAATTTCGAGTCTAATTTTCTTTTGTTCATTCGACATTTTTTCGACTTCTGAATTGTACTTGTGACCATGTGTATGTTTCACTTTTGGCTTCGGAATAATTTCGTTCGCTGTTTCTAGAAGTATTTGCTTCAGGGTGTTCCATTTTTGTTGTGTTCCTTCTTGTTGTTTGGTGTTATCTAACTTTTCTGCAACAGTAGATTGATATCGCTCACGAGTTTCAGGTTCTAGGTACAATTTATTTGTTTCGAATTTTTGAGATTTCTCTGTATTTCTCCTTGGTTTATATATTTTGTAGGCTTCGATGGATGTTTTACAAACAACTAGTCGATGGTCACTGGATGTTGTTGTACCGCTATACGATCTTGCATCCTTCAGTATGTGTTTGTGTTTTTGCTGTAGGATGATGTAATCAATTTGGGAATAACTGGAAATGATTTTATTCTTGTCAGTATTTAGATGGTGATTTTCCCAGGTAGTGATGTGTCGTACAGGATGTTGAAACGCTGTATTCGTAATAAACAGTCTATTAATGTTACAATAGTCTACTAGTTGTTGTCCGTTATTATTCCGTTTCCCACTTCCATATCGACCAGTGCACTCTTCTTTTCCTCTGCCTACGCGACTATTAAAATCACCACAAATAAGAAAAAGTAAGCTTTTGTTCTTGTATTTATCAAGAAGTTTGGATATTTCGGTGTATACTTGTTAGGATTCCCTTGGGTTTTTAGATGTAATTTCTGTTGTTGGTGCGTAAACGTTCACTATGGTGATCAATCCTCGTTCATCTTTTCGAGAGAGCTGAAGTTCATTTTTCTGCTTATTGATCAGCTTTGACGAGAAATATTTCACCTTCGAGAGTTTGATTTTTAATTCGTCTGTCTGCGTGCTTTCGTACTTACTAAACTTCGTCTGTAGCTGGAGTACCGAGATTCGATCTGAAATTCTCCAACATTTATAAATATTATTCCTTCACTTCTGTGAAACTGCAAAACCTGTTCCGTAATGTTGTTGTTGTTGTGTTCCAAAACAAATGACCCTTGCGTGTTCAAAGTCAATGTCTATGTCACTTTTCAATTTTGTTTCTTGGAGACAACAAACATCTATTTTGTAATCGCGAATATCTTTTGAAACGTCCTGTTGTTTACTTTCGTTACACAATCTTCTTACGTTAAAAGTTCCGATGTTAAAATCTTGGTTTTTCATTGATGTTATACTCTCATATGTTACATTGGGCGTTAGACGAGGCTACGTGCGTTGTTTTGATGTTGTTATGTGTGATATAGAGTTCTTCGAAGCTAATAGTTCGTCAATCTTTCAATCTTTCCCAGGAGGACAAATCTTCTCACTCCGCCATCTTGACCTACTTAGGAACAGATTGTCTTCACATTTAAAGGTAAACGCCATGTTGTACCATGGTCTCATTTTCAAAGTGAGAATCTCACGTCAAATCCACAATTGAAAAACTAAGTCCCTTTTTTAACAATGTGTGAAAGCCAAAAAAACAAAACAGAGTAGAAAGAAATATCAATCTTTTGAAAATGGACAGTTGTGCTGGACCTTGAGCAAAATCCGCGAAATACATCAAAGAAGAACTTGTTACCACTTAAGTAGAAGGACGAAGAGAAAACGGAACACAAGAACAGAATGGTAATTTAGAGAATTTACACAGAAAATCAAGTAATTTTTATTACAAGTTACTACTCAATTAAATCAGATTAGAATTTGCCAAAAACTTTGCTTAAATTCTGAATACAGATTCAACATAACAGGTTTTTTCTTGTGTCGATCACATTCTAAAATGTGATTGCTAAAAACCAATGCAAGCTCATATATGGCAACCAAAACTGTTTTGTTTATTTCCCTGTATATTTCTCAAACAGAGCAACATTCCAAAAGATGATACAAAAGACTAAGAACTAGTTTGTTGTATCATTAATGCGCAAATTACTACAGGAATACAAGGTATTATTAAATTATCATATCAAAAAATTTCAGGATAAATATCTCTGTACACAATGTGGATTTAAAGTTAATAATCAGCAATAAACTTACTAAATTTGACCGCGAATAATCGGAATTTAAGTATTGTACTTAATCTATTATTTCTAACCTGCTAAATCCAAATCCAAAAACAATATTTATATGAGGAGTACATATACCCCAACACCTGCGATTCAAATGTTTCTCACAGAAGGCCTTCTTTCTGCTAAATTCAACTGTTGCCCGTTTCCATCCACGGAGGGGTGTTATAAATTCTTCATGGCTACCTCATGGAATTTCAGGATAAGCTTTACTTGTGGGCTCTGGTTATATGGTTGCAGTTCACTCCTTGTCACTTCCTTGAAGGATGCCAGTAAACCAGTAATTAGTGGTGACTACCTTAGAAAGATTGTTGCTTTGCTCTGACATCACTTCGAAAGGTTTGGCTCTTTGGTTTTGCGTACGTAACATCATAATATCAATTTTGAAATGAGGAAAAATTATGATACTGCTGTTTTGCACAGGCGAGGGAAATGAAAAGAACTAGCACCTCTTTAGCTTGGATAGTAGAAAAAACCATTTGTCAGTCAGGAAAAAACAACCTAACTGCACAACTTTTGGTAGAAAATTCACAAGGTATGGGTCAATAAGTGTTATTGACTGCACTTTCTCTTTTAAGTACTCAAAACCGCCTAAAAACAAAAACTAATTTGGTGCCTTTTTCCTCCTCATTCTACCTGTCTCAATGATATTTTCTCCTAAAACTTCTTTTCAGTCTTCCTCTTCCCCCCCACCCCTACCCCCTTGGTGTTTCCTTCTTAAGCATCCTTTTCCCTATGTTGTAAAAGACACGGATCTAAATACTCAGTTCTATTTGTAATACAAAAGTTCCATTCAAATAGCAAGTCAGCAAAAAAAATGGTCAATGGAAATTTAATGCAGTGCAAATACGAGTAGTCAGTCTTACTGGAGAATAACCTGTTTATCCTTTGTGATTATTATCTTGTTTATTCATATTTAATATATTGATGATGTACATGATACAGTTTATTCTGTTCCGCGCTACTATAGAAAACCCTATTTTGTCAGCTTCGCATTTGCCAACGTCCCCAAACAACCTTAATTTTCCCTCTCTTTGTCTCCCTGTTTCCTCATCTGTGCAGTACCCCATATATGCTCATTCCACATTTTGTCTAGCCTTGTGACCCCAAGTGACCATTCAATTTCACCACTTCTGGTTCAGCTTTTTGGGTCTGTTAGTAGATCTACTTAGAAAATCGTAGCTACTGATGTCATAGTGTTTCTCTTTTTTCAAACCAGTGTGTGTTTTATGAGTGACTGATACTACCCACGGCGTTGTGACTTTATTATTTCATGCAAAGCAGCGGAAGTAAAAATTGTGTCCCTTTATGTTTTGATGAAGTGTAAGAAAGAATACATCTTTGCTTGCGAGAAGCTTAATATTTCTAAAAGACTGGTTGTGGAGGATCGAGGTCACTTTTCCTTCTTCTTTCATTAATAACAATTGCAATAAAGTTTCTGTGGTGTACTTGTAAAAAAAGTGTTTTACTGGAGTAAATTCACAATCAGGAGCAAATGAAATTTCTTTTTCAGTGCTGTAGATATTTATCTCATATATTGTGATCGATATGCCATCAGAAAGATACAAAACAGTATATTTTATTCTGAAAAGCAACACTTAAAATTGGAGATAAGTACATATCCTCTCTCTCAATGTCCCCATCATTCTATCTGCAGCGAATTCCCCAAATCTCTGTCGTCAGACATCACAGCCCAAGCATTCATGATGGTTTGGGGATGAGTGTCACAGAACGACTTCCTTCCTTCCAAAGGTCAGACTAACTGATTCAACACACATGGATGACAAGAACATTGTAAAAAGATAGCTAGATCACTGTAAAGGCTACTGTTTATAGGCCTACTTTTATAGTACAAGATTATTAAGTTTCTTTTATTTATTTATTTATTTATTTACGAATATTTATACAGGATAAAAGCTTCAGTTATTTACATATTTACATAAATACGGTTATCAATGTTTGTCCTGTAGAATATAATAAAAGATATAATAAGAACTGATTAAAAACTATATAAAATTAAAAGCCTTCAACTTTCAATCAAGATGAAGATAAAGAGGGTCTTCTATCTTCAAGTGGCATATTATTAAATAGCTTAGCTCCACCATGATAAAAACTAGATCTAGCAACTTCTAGTTTTATTGATGGGAGTTTTAATAAATTGGCATAATTTCGAGTCCTTTTAGAATGTTTCATAATTTTAAAGTAGTTGTCAAAATCTTCGTGTTGAAGGTTCTTTTTAATACACTTTCCGACCAGTGAACAGACTTGTGATTCAACAACTTGAATAATACTTTTTGTTGGCTTCCCAATGATCTTTGCAGCACGACGTTCTAGTGAGGTGAATTTTGATTTCTGAGTAGCTGTAAAACTGGT
>RDPX01000099.1:1313539-1347299 GCA_003991215.1 Morbakka virulenta | reverse complement strand
TCGTCGGCGATTTTACGATCTGTTTGAAACCATTCATTGACATAAGGTTTTTGAATTCCTTTTGTGCAGCTGACCTATTACTGTAGTCAACATTGAAATCACCCATTATTATTGTCTCCTTTTGTTTTTTATTCACATTTGTAATTACTTGAGTTAACAGTTCATTGTAATCCTTTGGAAGATAATTTGAAGTCTCAGGAGGCCGATAGCAACAGCCAAAGATAATTGATTTCGCATTTTTTATAAAAATTTCAATCCAAATGATTTCAAGAGAAGTGTTTTCAAGATCTGTTCTGCGTTTGTAGTGAATATTGTTTTTAACAAAAATACCAACTCCTCCACCATAACCTTTAGAGCGGCATTTTCCCAAAAAATCATATCCATCAACAAACACCGACTCCACTAGGAAATCATTTTGTAAATGTGTTTCAGATACACTGAAAATGTTAATTTCCTTGTGAGATGAAATGAATTCTTGTACCTCAGCTATGTTGTTTTGAATGCCACAAACATTTTGGTGAATTAATTTCAAACCTCTTCTGGATAGTGTTTTTTTAAACTCCTTTCTTATTAGTGAATTGAATTGAATTGGCAGAGAGCTTGCTTGAACCTCACCATGCCGTAAAAGTCAGTAAAAAGATGAACCCCCCCCCCCCCACAATAATACACTGATTAAATATACAGAAATTTCGATTTAACTGATACACGCCTTCCAGTTTTCAGGTATGTTGCTTAAATTTTCGATCATTTTCTGTATCAAGCTTCACGTACGCAAGAATTTTTCATTGCTTTTTCATCCATTTCTACTTCTGAGTAAAAAATCATTTGGAATGATTCAAAGAAACTTCTTTTTTCTGATGTCAGTTGTTATTAGTAAAGAAAATTTCGCTACGTATTGTATTGGCAGTAGGAATTTGAAAAGTAACTTCAAGGCATGTTAAGCCAATTCAAAAACTTCAATGTCCAAAAAGTTTTTCGGTACCTCAAGAAAAACCACAATGACCTTTCAGGTGACACTAAACTAAGTAGATCGGTAAAGATGTTAGTTCTCAAGCACTTTTTTTATTGAAAACTTGGCAGGCCTGCTGATATAAGTTTTTAAGTACTTACCACTTTACACAATCCGAAAAATGGAGAAAACAGGAATTTTAAGTGCATCAATGTGTAAATAATGTTTTATTTTTTTTACACCACGGCAATCTTTAACTAAGAGGCCTGATAGACATGCGCCTCTAGGCATAAGCTGGAGGCGGGAAATTTGCTCAGTTAGTTGCGAAGTTATGGTAGAAAATATCGGCGGTGCTCACGTCCATGTTGTGATAGTTTGATATTTGGTTGTGGTTCTGGCTGGAAGCTGAAATAAAAGTGTTTATTGAAATCTTAGATAAATTCTTGTTTACTTTATCTTTTGTTTACGATGCCATATAAATGCTGTGTCACTAATTGCAATGGCAATTATGATAAGGAAAACAAAGTCAAAGTTTATCCATCGTTTACCTAGAGAGAAGGGTGATCGTGAAAGATGGATCAAAGCTATTCCCCAATCAAATCTACCAGATGATCGTAACACAGTTGTCTGTGAGAGACATTTTCCTGAGAACTTTCCCAGTATAACAGTTTATGGGAAAAAAGACCTAGTGATCCTCCTGTGTTTACATGTGTGAAACCTTCATTGATTCCTACACCTGCTATTTCAAAAAGAAAGTCTTTCTCAAGCAAGTATGTTCAAAGGTACTTAATCAAAAGTCTGACGAAATTGATTCGTTTCTCTCTTTTGATGTAATCAACTCATTCGAAGAATTATGCTCCAAGGCATCAGATAGGGAGGAATATTTTGGTGACTTTATTCCGTTTACTAGTAAAGATTTGGACTACTTGATTATTTAATCAAAGCACTTTCAAGAAAAGACTGGAGTTCCATGTTTTTTAAAAAAATAATGAAGGATTTTTCTTTTCATGCATTTCATGCTGGTGTAAAATGCACTGTATCAACACTTTCAACAAACTGTATCGTTAAAATGACAAGATATTCACAAATTCAAGAAGCACTACGGCATCTTCAATGTTTAATTCTAAGCCATAAACAAGAAATAATACTGGACCAGATGGACTTTATGGCTTCTCGCACCTTTGTCTGTGAGATGAAATACAAATCAGAAACTATCGTGCGGGTATTCGAATATTTTAGTATATCAAGGTCTTTGTATAGCCGAGTTCGTCAAGATTATGAATTACCGAGCTTAACTCTGTTACCTCAAATCACAACAAAAATTAGTACTTCGTACTCAGGTAGTGATTACATTAAAAATATATTTTCCAGCATGAATATGAACGGCATGAAAATTGTATCATATTAATTGATTAAGTATATGTAAAGCCTTCGATAACTTATCATGCTGGCTCTTTTTTGGCAGATCTGTAAATGATCCAGATAGGTAGACTTGCTACTACTATACTTTCATTCATGATTGCCTCTCTATTTGGTGGGCCAAAGTTTTTATGTAAGATGCTTCCAGTTAGCAAATTATATACTGATTTTTTTATTCGAATAGACAAAAACATTATTAGAGATTTTTCAGAGTTCTTCTGGAATTGTACATGCAATTATTTGTGACAAGAATCAGGTTAATCAATCGTTTTTCCAAAAGTTTTCTTGTGTTAAACCATAGCTTACAGTTGATCCTATATACCTGCTTTTCGACTTTGTTCATTTTATGAAATCAATTAGAAATAACTGGTTGACTGAAAAAACACGAGAGTTGTATTTTGCAGATGATGATGATGTTCAGTATGTTACAAAATGGAGTGATTTAAAAAAACTTCATTTGGTAGAAAGAGATCACACAGTAAAGATGTCGAAACTATCACAAGTTGCTGTGTACCCTAAGCCAGTAGAACGACAGAAAATTAGTACTTGTTTAAAGGTATTAAAAAATCATTCTGATATTTGTGAAGCTGATGGAACCATAAAATTTATCAGTAAATTTGTTAAATTGTGGAAAATTTGAAACATTAAAGGTTTACTTGCTGATGTTCGGTTTAGAGATGATAATCGGGCTGTCATAGAATCCGATAATGATGAAAAATTAAATTACTTGCTGAAGATAGCTCTGACTTGGCTGAGTCCATGAAGAAAACAATTGGTAGTAAAAGAATGAAATCATTAACTATAGACACTGCAAAAGCAATTTCCCACACATGTAGAGGTTTAGTTGACATGACAAAATATCTCCTCTCAACGACTTATTCTTTCGTAATGCTTGGGGTTTATACGACTGATCCCCTTAAAAAAATGTTTTCAAAGTTACGTCAAGGTTCAGGTGGGACATATTTTATAACTGTACTACAAGTTTTGGAGAAAGTGAGAATTCAAAAAGCTAAGCTATTTTTGCAACTTGATATCGATGTTAATAACTTAGCTTATGCTGAACGCAATTGTGATAAATGCTCCTATTTGCCTGATGATAATTTTTCAGAAATAACTGAAAACATACGTACGGTGGGAGAATCACTACCTCATAATGTAAAAATGAGTATTGTACATATTGGTGGATATGTTTCTCGAAATACTGAAGAAATGCCATCAGATACAAACAGTTATTATGATAAATATGGTGATTTTACAAATTCAATTAATCGTGGTGGTCTCAAAATACTCCCAGATAATTATAGTCAGTCAGTTATGTTTATTTGGGTATGTTGTATTTCGTGAAGTTCAAAACAAAACTTGTAGAAAATCATTTACGAACATTTTAATGTTATTGTCTGATATGTATGGACTAAATGTAGAAAGAAAGCATGGTAACACTTTCTCAAACATACTTTTTAACAACACTAGTAAACTTTTTACACCAAGATCATCGGTAAAACCAAAACAGAAATTGCGAAAGTTGGCATTAGAGTAAACCACAACAAAATAATTTATTTATTATTTATTTGTGTTAAGTCTTTTTATGTAAATACTGTATATATCATCATGTTTTTATTTTTCAGGAAGAGGCTGATTTTGAAAAAAATTTATGATTTTGTGTCCCAAAAGCTTACTATGATCTATACATTGATGATCTTTCTTAGAGCTTTGACCTAATTTTGATGAAAGAGTAGGATTTAAGCCTTTTTTCTCTCAAAATCTGTTAATATCCATTTTAAGTTACCCGCCTCCAGCTCACACCTTCAGTCGCATGTCTGTTAGACCTGTTAGTCAGAGATCCCCATGTGTTACACACATGCATACTGCACATTCGGGTTACAACTGTAACATTGTTCAACTTTTGCTACACAAAATATCGAAATATTCAAATTTTTTCATCTATTACGATTGTTCGCGATGTTCTTGAAGATACTAAGGTCTTCTCCTATTTTAAACTGTCTTATTTGCAACTGGTGATGGCATTTGCTGCGTTTGCCATACCGCTGTCAAGTACTGCAAGCAGGTGTATTCCTTTTCTTCCAGAGAGTTCCTTTGGTTAAGATGGACATTTAAAGTAGTAATTCATCGACTGTGACATGGTGTAGCTCGTTGGCAATCACAATCTATGATCAGAAGTTCTCCTTATTTCTTCCTTCATTTAACCGCTCGGTGTTTTTTTCTCTGCTTTTTTCCTATAGATGTTCGTTATTTGTTCTGTTATCATTCTATGCTTGACAAAGTTGTTTTCGGTGAACACAGTCTAGTTCTTTACTTTCATTTTTCGTGCCGCCCAGGTTTCAAAATCGTATGTTACTACTGCTTTTACGATCGATTTGTAAATCTTTAGTTTGTTTAAATATTTATTTTCTTGTTCATTTATAATTTCTTTGTCGAGGCTATAATTGAGAGTTTTCCCTTCCTTTTCATGTCTTGGTAGTCACTGAGAAAACTTTCTGTTTTTGAGTCCATCTTCATTTTTCTTCTGTATCCTATTTCCGTTATTCTACTGCAAGAAACACATGCCACCAATGACGACAAAATCAAGATATATGGCTTTTCTCTCATTGGTTCAATCAAACACTCTAAGCATGGTATTGCCACTCTTGTAGGTAACGACCTTGCTTCTGTTGAAATTGGCCGCAGTAATGTTGATAGTGCAGTTGAATGGCTAACCATATCGATCAATGGAAAAATTACAATAACAAACTACTACAAACCACCTAATTCTCCGGTTGAACCACCACCCCATTATGATCACCCAGCAATATACTCCGGTGATTTCAACTGTCATCATACAACTTGGGGCTATTCTAGAAATAATCCGGATGGGGATGCTCTTTATAATTGGTCCAGCACATTCGATATTAAGTTGCTTTTCGATCATAATCAACCAAAGACGTTTCATTCTGGTGCATGGGACACTTACACGAATCCAGATATTACTTTCTTCACACATGATGTCAACAGCTCTCTGCCTCATCCTGTACACACTGTTTTGGGTAACTTTCCAAAATCTCAGCATCGACCTACAATCATCCATCACCCAGCCTTGATCGAATACACACCAACATCGTCACTACCTAGATGGAATTTCAACAAAGCCGACTGGGATAGATTTAAGAATGCAACTAGAAATATGTGTGACGATCTTCCATCTTTAGAATCTGATTTAAATTTGTGTTACACAGCATTCCAGAAGAAACTCTTGAAAATAGCTAAAGATACAATTCCAAGAGGTTTTCGAAAGAACTACATTCCTAAATGGGATACCAAATGCAATGAACTTGCTTTTCAGCATGAAAAAGCTCAGTCTCTTGAGGAAAAGTTGTCTTCAGCTAACCGTCTTATCGATCATCTTAATTCTAAACGGAAAGAACAATGGGCTGCCACTGTCGAGGGCATCAATATGAAACGATCCAGTCGAAAAGCATGGTCAACTATTAACAAACTCACTGGCCGAAAAAACGTCACCCCAAATCCCAGTTTGATTAGTCCAAATGCAATTGCTTCATGTCTTCTAAGCAATGGGAAGTACAAAAACCCTAATCGCCAATTTACAAGAGAAGTAAATCGACAATTGAAAGTAGAATGGAATTCCCCATCAGTAGATCAAAACCTTTGTGTTGAGTTTTCAGATGATGAAATAATATCTGTCATTAAATCACTGAAAGCCGGTAAAGCCCCAGGCACAGACAACCTACACCCTGAGTTCTTTCTTCACATCCATGAGAACTGCATTCAATGGCTACGATCTTTCTTCAATGTCTGTCTGCGTACAAACAAAGTACCCAAAATATGGAAACTTGCAAAAGTGGTTGCTGTGCTTAAACCCAAGAAACCACCAAATGCTGCTAGTAGTTACAGACCAGTAAGTCTGCTTTGTGTTCCCTCTAAGCTTTACGAAAGATTACTTTACAATCGTATACAACCAATCACTGAAACGATCTTACCCAAGGAACAAGCAGGTTTCCGGCCAGGTCGATCTTCCCAGGATCAAGTTGTATTACTTACAGAGGATATTGAATATGCTTTTGACAAGAAACTTAAAGCAGGCGTTGTATTTGTTGACCTTTCTGCAGCCTATGACACTGTGTGGCACCGTGGGCTTACACTGAAACTGTTGAGAACAATACCATCCAAAGAAATGGTTCGTGTCATTATGACCATGATATCACAGCGGCGATTTCATGTACATGTGGGTGCAAAGAAATCACGCTGCCGAACCCTAACTAATGGTGTACCACAAGGTTCAGTCATTGCTCCACTTCTTTTCAACCTGTACACACATGATATACCCACAACTATCAGTAAAAAATACATATATGCTGACGATATAGCCCTTAAGACTTGTCATAAGACGTTTGATGTAATTGAAAGAACATTATCACGAGATATGGATATCATCAGCAAATACTTCAAAAATTGGAGACTCAAACTGAATATCACCAAAACTGTTTCCAGTGTGTTTCATCTTGTTAATCGAAGAGCTGATTATGAACTCAATGTCTCAATATCTGGCATGAGGTTACCTTTTGAGAAAACTCCCAAGTACCTTGGTGTCACACTAGACCGTACTCTCTCATACAAACATCATTTGATTGAAGTCTCTTCTAAAGTTACCAAGCGATGTAACCTACTAAGGCGTATTGCTGGCTGTCGGTGGGGTGCTGATTTCTCGACTTTGAAATCATCTGCTTTAGCCTTGTGTTACTCTGCTGCGGAATATTGTTCTCCTGTTTGGAGCCAAAGCCATCACTGCAATAAAGTTGATGTTGCACTTAATGAATGCTTGAGACTAGTGAGTGGTTGTATAAAATCGACTTCAACTGATGTTCTTCCTATTCTTTGTGGTATTGAGCCTGCCGACTTAAGAAGAGATAAAAATATATTGAATTTATATAATCGTGTTCTATCAGAGGAAGGGCACATTGGTGAAAAATTGGTTGAATATCCACTTACAAACAATAGGTTGAAGAGCAGAGTTCCACTTTCGAATCGCATGCACCTTTTAGCTTCCACCATAAACGATACAGCAGCTGTCAAATCTTGGGCTGCTAATGTGTGGAAACAGCGACGGAGTAATACAGGCAACCAGCTTTCGCAATTTATTCCTGAACCTACGGTGAAACCTCCAGAACATTGCCTGAAGCGTGAACAATGGGTGCTCTTAAATCGATTACGATCTGGATATGGACGATATGCCGATTTCATGCATAGAATTGGTCTAAGGGACAGTCCATTTTGTCGTTGTGGTGAATTCAACCCCATCAACACGTCTTGATTTGCCAACTGATAGGTATTCGAGGTGATATCAAAACTGTTGATGAGGACTTCCGTTTGTGGCTCAATGACAATGTCTTAAATATTTAGCATTTTTTTGTTGATCATACGCATATATATATGCTGTATCCTTTTCTGCTTTAATAACGGTTTCTTCTGTTTCTTCTTCATTTACTTTCAAATTAGATCTTTCAAGGCAGTCTTTTACAATGTCCTCCAATACTTTAGACTGGGATTTGTCATCACTTAAGAAACAACTGTCATCAGAGTATATTTCAGTTGGTATACTTGATCTTTCTGCTGGTCTTTTTTATTCAAATCTCTTTGTAATTTTTCTAAAACTATCTTTAAAAGTTCCCCGAAACTCCATTACCTTGTGGATATCCTATACTAATCTTCACATTTTTCTCTCTTATGTTTTCCAAACTTTATCCAGATTGACGTGTTACTCGATAATATTGACTCATTCTTTGTTTGTCTTTATTTAGATTTTTTCAGAAGCGTCCATCAAAGGCTTTTGTTACATGGTATCAGAGGCTCTGCTCATATCGATTCCGATGATATTAACCGCCAGCTTTTTATATAATTCTACTTTTGCAGATACAGCTCTATGGGTCCAAACAGTATATGACTAGGAGATAGATAATTTTCAACCCTTCCCTAGTTTTTCTTATTTTATTCACCTAGGCTCAGTTCAATTTTAAATGTTTCGAAAAGATCAGTGAGTTTATTTGCCTTCTCTTGATGTAGCTCTTTTGGCTCATATATACCATCTCATTCGCTATGCTATATTCTCTACCTGCTTTCTTTCATTCCCTTTTTATTGAGCCTCTGTCAAATTCATATTTTGTTACTTTCTGATTTAATGATCTTGCTTCGCCTTGGAATGATTCGACCTCAAATGACCTCGAATGATTTTCGTCATAGAATTTCGCTATATTTTGCTATACATCGCTATATTTTTCATTTTCATTTTCTATGTTCTTACCATTCTCGTCGTGAATCGGTTTTTGTTTCTATTGGTTCTCTGTGCTTCTCTGAGTTTCTTAACTACTTTAAAGAACTCTACTGCACTTCCTGCTTCGTCTATATTCATTTCTGATGTTAACAATATTCTTTTATCTTCTTGCTTTTAGTCTAGTCTATATTTGATCTCTCGTATTATTTTATTGCTAAGGATTTTTACTTCCTATTTGTTTCGCAGAGTTGACAGCACTGCTCTTAATTTGCAATTTTATCAATTTTTGTTGATTAGATAGTCTTTGTATTTGTTCGTCCCTCTTTTCTATGGCTACCAATTTTTTCTTCTTTTTTTGTCCATGTTTGATGTTGCCTGTTGAATTATTTCTTTTATTCTATTCGGGTATTCTTGTCTTTCTTTGATGCTATTGACAAGTAAATGTATGTTAAAGATTCTTGACTTAATGGACTCAGTGGAAACCATTCATGTATATTAGTCATGTCGTGGGACCTTAGCTTTTTCCGAGGATAAATTTCAACAATTGCTTCTACCATCGTCAGACCACAGAAATAATAAGGTATACCTATTTTATATTTTGATAGTGCGAACATGCTTAGTGACAAGGATCGAGTTGTTTTTAGGAGTGGCGCCACACCTATCTTCTATTTATTGTGTTGCTTTTCTGTAGTGCTGGAAGCTATATGCCTAGAAGAGTGTGAGACATGATATTGATGCGTTTGGTGCGCTGTAGAGAATGAGTGTTTTTTCCATTTTTTGTTGTAGTAGTGGTGAGACAAAGCTTACAACTCACGACATTATAAGTCTGACGATGGCAAAGTATCTCTTGAAATTTAGCTAAGAATAAAACGCAAAACTTTTTTATTGCTTGTGGGTTTGTTTTTTGTGAGGTCCATACACATTGATCACTGTCTTATGTGATTTTTCTTGAAATTTATCATGATTTGTATCACTGAAATTCTCTCATTCCATACCATAGCTATATTGGTTTTCTATTTTTCGTAAACCACAAGGAAGTCAATGATTGTTGATGTTTTTGTCGCAATCTGCCAATGTCTTTATTTCCTCTACGGCACACGTCAACACCCTGCCGCCCAAAATCTGTCGCTAAATTCTCTTTTCCCATTTTTAAATCACGCGTTTTGATGGTTGGTATCGATAATACACTTTTATATTTCTTCATTCTCTGGTTTTTGACTGTAAACCTTCAGTGTCGTAGACATCTTGCTGGGAACTTTCATTCCGGCAGAAGCCGCGTTGAGGGGTCTCAGCTATATTGTTCAAGATGGCCGCTAAATTACAAAAAGCCTAACAAAGGTATGGATCCGTCACCACAAAATATCTCGTGAAGTACGTTTGAAACTGTATAATGCCTATGTCAAATCTGTGCTCCTGTACAATTGCGGAACGTGGGGTTTAACGAAAGCTGACGAGGATAACCTAGACAGTTTCCATAGAAGACAGTTACGTGAAGTTTTACATGTCAAATATCCGAACGTTGTGAAAAATAAGGACTTGTACGAAATAACTAACGAACAGTATCTATCTCTACAGATTCTGAACCATAGATGGCGCCTCTTAGGACATGTTTTACGTCTCAACAGTGACACACCTGCAAGAAAATCTATGGTACAGTATTTCGCAGAATCAACCAAATCCAAATTTCCAGGTAGACCACGTATAACACTACCTTTACTGATTGATAAAGACATTGGTCGAGCTGTTACAAACAAAACTCTCACATTTAATGATATTGTATGCTTCAAATCAACCAATGACCTTCAAAAACTATTAAATATTGCCCAAGATAGAAGTTTGTGGAAACGGTTTAGCATAGAAGTATTCGCAGCTGCACAAGCAGAAAAGTTGCAATCTAATTGAGGCTTGGATGCGGACAGTGCATAGTATATAGCCTAACAAAGCATGACTTGGTGATCTCGCCTTTGGCTTTGAAATCGTTGTTCTACAGCAACAGCAACACCACAAATAAAGTAGGTTTCAAAATGGCAACAGTTTTTGGTTCTGGTGAAAACAATGTGGTCTCCTGGAGTCCAGATTTAGAAGTTAGTTTATTTCATTCTATGAAGGGACACAAACCTACAGGTAATTTAAAGGAATATTTCACTATCTGGTCTATTTTCTGTTCAAACGAGGAGTCTGTCTTTCAATTTCTATGCAATGAAATCGTATTGCTAATTGTCAAACTGATTCTGTTATAAAACATATTTCTTAAAACATTAGACTAAATTATTCTAATAATAACTTTGTCGAAATTTGTAACTTGTAAGGAATGGTGAATGTAGCGTTTGGCAAGAAGTGACTACAGGATTCACCACAACGAAAAATTCCATAGAGATTAGCTGAAGGAGTAGAAGCATGTCTTTACTAGGGATACATCCAGAGTCATTTATAAAAAAAATTGACCTTTGTAGTCACTTTTATACTTAATTTGTCTTTTCCATTTAGTTCTTTTATCACTGAAATATAAATATAGATTCTCTGAGAGTCGGCTACAAATTGATTCTGTTAGAGTTCACCCCTTCTTGATATTTTGTAAATATACTTAGAAATTAACTACAAAGGGTGAATAAATTAGCAACACAAGACTATCAATAGTAATGATTAAAAATGAGTAATTCTCATCATTAATGTTAATTGATAAATGATAGTGCCAAACATCAGCCCTGAGGTTACTATCATGTTATCCTGTTATGTACTTTTTTTAGTTATTAGGAACTTTATGCAGTTTAAACAATATCAATGTAAGTTGCTCCTTTACTTCATTCTGAAAATTTTCATTAGAAGTCAGTTCTTCCTGCTGTGGTTCAACAATGTCTTTTCAGGAGGTTTTTTGTTAGATTTTATTACAACAGAGTCATTAGTAAAGTCATCATAGTTTTTGTTATGACTTTATGCAGAGTTGTCTACAATTAAACCCTCTCTTTTATGATTTGCTATATTAGTTTGATTAAAATTTATACTATTGTCATCTACACTAAAAGAGTCACAGTCCACTATGGTATCATAATTTGGAGCATGTTTTTTCATGCTGACAGTTGTCTCTACACCAGAAGGAAGTCTAACAAGTGTGTACTTTGTACTGTCATGTAGTATAGTAGCTTCAACAATGAGTGGTTCATTTTTACTACACCTACAATAGATTTTTACATATACTGGTCCATGTTTTATCCAAGATGGTATTGAATTGCCAGAAGCAGATTTTCTAGAAAAATTGAAGAGTCAATCAGTTTGAGTACTATCTGGTAATAAAGAGAAGGTTTTTATGCAAAAAGAAAAGGAGAATGGGGTACTAGATAAAATTAATGTTTAAATGTAGATTTCATGAGTGTCAACTTCAAATAGATTTATTAGTAAAAAACAAATATAATATGTAACATAAAGAATCATATAAAGAATCAATAAGGAATTAATGTATCACTGACTCTCAGGAAATGTTTATTTACTAATCAGTTTTATCTATGTTACTTTTGAAAACATATTGGATATACTCCTTCTTTCTGATTGATATGATACTGGTCTAGTGTACCCAATGCTACACATTGCAACCTGACATTCACAAACTACCTAACAACAACCATCTGATTAATCAATCCCCATTGTTGTTTTCCAGAATTAAAACAGAGCCAATCAATATAATCATATTTTTCTTACATCATACATTTATTCATTGTATATATGGTGCAACAAATGCACGTAACAGTTCTTCACCATCACTGTGAGGCAAAGGCATTCTTTATTTGCCAGCTACAGGCACTTTTAATGGTTTCCCTGTCTTTATGTTGATGAAACAGAAAATATACCTGAAGCACCCTATCTCAAACCTCTAGCTAGAAATGATTTATCAACCTCTTGTTATTGTACACAACATTTTTGTAAGAGGGTTTCTATCCTATTATAAACACTTGAATCACCAAATTTGACCAAATTCATCATTTGAACTGTGTAAGTGGGTCATTTGGAGTACCAGAACAATAAGATATTTGACATAATAGAGGGCTACCATCTATTGTTTTAGCTTTTAGTGTATTAAAAGAGGGAATCTAGTAGGGTGGCTGCATCAGGCTACAAAATCAAAAGCATTTGAGCAGGAACTTTTTACAATTGACTAAGTCACCAGAAAGCTTTGTTCTATGATACACAAAGAACATATGATAAACAATCCAATATTTAAAGCATGGTGTGAAATAAGGTAGGTTGGAGAGATAGAGGTATTATAATGTTTTGTCTAGTCATATTGTATGTTATTGATGTCTTTGTTTAACAAAGAAAATCCATCCCTGTGAATAATATGCATCTTATCAAATTTTTGCATCATCTTTTTAGGAGAATCACCTTGTTTAACCATTTGCAAAGTCAGTTCTTGACCTTTGGAAAGAAAATCATCGTACTGTAGAGCTTTTCAGGCTGTGCATATTAGCTCAGATGATATTGAGCTATAAGATACATGCTCTGGAAGATTTTTAGAAAGGTCAGGTATTCTGACGATAAAAAAGGAAATTGATCTCCTTTGTCAAAAAGCTTATAAATGATAGTGACAATTCCAAATGATTCCATCTATGATAGTAATATATAAGTCCAGGAACATAGCATTGGTACATTTATGTTTACATTTAGCTTTTAGGTGCAGGACATCAATAAGATCAGAATGGGTAAGTTTCATGTAGAGTGTACTGAAATCAAAGGTTGTGATCAATTTTGCATTTCTATTCTCCTTTAACTGATGAAGTCTCTCGAAAACAGGTTTGGAATATTTGATGACCCAGAAACAGTTGTAGTTTTGCTAAAAAGTGGCTTTTCTATGGAAACTTTCAGCTTGATGTAAGACTTTTGTGAAGATAAAGGAAATTATTTGACTTGATGGTTTTGTAGAGCATGTACTAGAAGCAACGATAAAACATGCTCTAGATGGGGTGTAATGGATTTTAGGGGGTTCAATACATAAAGGGAAGGGAGAGGAGCTTGTCTGTTGTGTTAAGACCAAGAGATTCGCTGAGTTCTACATTAACATCAATTGTGTCATTAGAAGGTCTCTTGATAAGAAAATATGAGCTAGATGTATTAGCATTGAGACCAACTTCTTCCAACAATCTTCAAATATAAAACCTTTTACATACAATAGCAACATTGTTGGATGCCTTATCAATGGGAACAAGTACAAACTTTGATTGGAGTCCATGCAAGCAAGTGACCACTTGGGGGTCTTTCAGACTTGGTTTCACATCACCAGGTTTGATTTTATTTTTCAGGACCAAAATCTTATCATTAACCTTAGCCATGATCTTCTTTCTCCAACCTTCAAGACTTTGGGATCAATTTGAAATTGATTAGGTAACTTATCAATAAAGTAAACAAGGCTATCATGAATAGTTGAAATACACCTATTATAATTCAGAAATTCTGGTTCACAGTAGTTTGGTCCTTTTGATAATAATTGATGGAGTTTGACATTTTTAACAATTCTGAGATCTTCAGTAACAACATGGTTGTGATGGTTAACATCAAATGGAGAAAGGTGGCATTTGCATTCTGGAAGGTTTTAAACAGTATATTCTCCACATTCTTTATGGATGTTCAGCTTTGACGCAACATTCTTATAATTAAAGATCTTTTCTCAAACCAATGGAAGTAAAATAAATGTAACCATAGGAAGGTTTTCTTTCGTTTATGAAATATCTGGAAGCTTGTCAGTAACATCATAAAATGGATGGAAGGTCAATGCAAACAATACCTTTATTGGCAAATTGAATGACATTGACATATTGATTATGAGGCTTTGAATCTTTCGTGACTTCAATTTTCTCAAGGAACTTGGTATCAGCAAACACATTTCAACATGCATAGTCTATCATACAAGCAAAATACTCACATACTACCAATGAGATACCTACTACCAATACAGTATTATTATATTTTAAACATTTGGTGATAAAATGAAAACATAACACACTGAAACTGAAATGTGTGTAGAAGATTGAAAGGACCTATTTTCAAACATTTTCTAGTAAACAGCATGAGAGATTGAATGCAAAGAAGAGAAAGAGACCTCAAACACATGGTGCATGAAGCATTGGTCCAGGTTGTTAGATGACAGATGCAATATTTTCATAAATAACAAAATACAAATTGTAAAAAGCAATTGGGACATCCTGTTGAGCATAATGAGAGATAATCAACCAATGAAATTGGAATGTATGTTAGCAGACAATGACAGGCATGAGTGCTGGTCACCACATTTGCATGCTTTTTAACAGCTGAATGCTATTTTTGATTCACAATACTACATTATATTACTATAGATCATCTACCATGAAACAACACACTTGACTTTTTAATTCACTGCTTTTTGTATACTTTTCTGGACAATTTTACCCTTTGGACACCCATGTAACAGAGCAATGACCAGAACAGAGTGCTTTGAAAATTACAACATATTGGTTATGATTTTGAGACTTTGATTTAAAATAAACAATCTAAATGTGTCTGGAACATAACACATTTGTCCTTAATATTTAAGTCAATTTCAAGAAAGCGTCCAACACATGCTAGCATGTAAAACGGACGTTAAACCGAATATGATGATGATGATGATGATTTATTATTTTGTTAATGCTTCATGTTTTTGATTTAATATTGCAATGCCAACATGTTGGTGTGTGGGAGGGAAATGACATTGGTCACAATACTAACATACATAACACTTTCTCACTGTCACAAACAGACATAATAACACAATGTAATTATAATAATTATAAATGCAAGTATAATTATAGGCTTCTATTTATTATGCTCAGATTTAAGCTTACACACACACACACACACACACATATATATATATATATATATATATATATATATATATACATATATATATATATATATATAAATATATGCAATTTGCTGATATAAAAAGAAAAATAGAAGAAAATATTTCTTTCAACTACTGTGAAACCATTATATACTGTTCTGAGTTGTTTGATCCAGAAGTCTTCTCATGTAAGTCTAAGCTTTGTAATCTCCAAATCCACCTTATCTTCGTCATCATAACCAGAGCCCACAAGCTTTTCTAAAATTTGAATAGTAAAGTTGCTATCTGCTCATACTTTTTTGTTGTTTAAAATGTGTAAACATCCACTTTTAGCACACTGATGTGTATTCATTGGAAAACTCAGTTTAGATTTTGAGAAGAGCAAGACAATATTGACTGATCAGAATTAATACAAGAGTACTTCTGGTTTGTGACATTGCTAACAACATAAGAAACTCTAAAAAGATTAGGAGACGTTTTACAATGTATACATTTACATTTATCTACAAAACAGTTAGTGGACTCAATAACATATTTTTTAAAATGAAAACCTACAATCTACATGGAGTTATCAGGATCTTGTATGACACACTCAAGCCATCTGTTTCTTGGGTATCTTTTCTGCATTCATCTGTGTTGTGTATAATTTCAACATAGCTTTAGGTGACAAAATCATTTGGTATTTGCAATATGTGATTTACCTAATGCAGACATCTCTTTCTTGAAAAGCATGGCATCAAGTCTGGGTATATTCCCATAGAACACTGATTTCAACAAAACTATATCAATACACCAAACATAGATTTATTTATTATGAGCACAGTGAAAAGTGTCCAAATGCCTTACCAGACGTTTGGTGACTGTTTATTATCCAGCTTGAGAAGTGACCAAGGAATGCAGATTAAACAGATAACCAGTGTGTGTGTGTGAGTGTGTGTGTGTGCGTGTGTGTGTGTGTGTATTCAGAATGAACACCTTGATTGGAGTCCAGAGAAACAAAAGCAACTCATTCAACATCGAATCTGTTGGCTTGGCCCCAATATTGCCCAGAATGAGAATTTTTTTAAAGATACACTTTAGAGTGCAGATATTCGTTGTGCAGCATAAAGAAATATTTTTTCAGATTTTGAGGTTGAATTTGAAGATAGTGTGTAACCCATTCTATAGCCTACATGAGTACTCTGCCCATGTTTTAGCAATCACACAGGTGCATCTTTTGAGGTTTTAGTGCCTTCCATATGGAAAATATAAGGTCTTTAGTTCAGTTAATGGTTTGTGGGGAAAGAAACACTTTACAGATGGTACTTTTCAGGAAGTATTTTTGCCCTTTAGTAATAGTATGCAATACTCATGTTACCATCAGCCAAATCATTGCATTAATATAGAATTTTCTTTCATTTCTCTATGCCAGGTATAAATAGGTTTTTTCATATGGCATGCATCCATGATAAGTTCTCTACCACTTCAGGACGGAAAGATGTGACATCAAAACAGTTATGGGAACACCTTGAAGAAATGTATAACCTTGATGCATTGGTGAGTGAACTTCAATACATTTCTGCTTAGAAATGATTCCAATATGTGATACCAATCATCCAACACATGCTAGTGTGTAAAACAGATGTTAAACCAAATATGATGATGATGATGGTGATTATTATTATTATTATTATTATTATTATTATTATTATTATTATTTGACTCTCCAGAGTAACAAATTTTGTGAGTCTGATATTGAAATTTAGCAGTGTGTTACAGCAATTCTTGTTTTGAGACTCAGAACCTTGCATCAAAGATTTTGCAGCATTGAGTTTCCAGTGTTATTGTTAAATGTAGGGGTACCTTAATATATAGTATAATATATCTTGCAGTTTCTCTCTGTCTCTCTATGTATAACAGTCCAGCTATCAGTCTTGTTGCAAAGAATGATGACTAATCTAACTCCTCAGCTTGTACAATAACATTGCATTTTTTATGTATTTGTTAGTTTATCTTTACAATCACCATTTGATTAAAGCTCCCACAATCAAATTTTTATTTCTATAACTATTTTATAGTGTCAAAAAGATATTTTAACTGAATTCTTACCACTAGTGATATTTATTTGTAATCATCCACATACAATTTTGATTTCTCTTGTTTCAACCCACTAGATACTGTTTATCTGTGTATCTTTATTTTTTAAATGGGTAGTTTCTTAAATGTTTGGATCAATATCTACCTATGGTGCTGTTCATTTATTAAGGCAGAAGTAGTATTAGAAGGATAATATTACAATTTTAGCTCTGCTCTTACTGATGGGTTCAAGTCAGTTTGCTGTTTTATTGTTTTTTTTAATTTTTAATGAATCACATTTTTCTTGATCAGTTTGAGTAAAGAAATTGAAATTTGTGTATTCTGATTTGGATAACTGAGTGGTGTCCGTTATTCACATTTGTGGCATCACAAAGAAGGTCAGATTATTGTATCTTGATAGGCAACTTAAAGATTGTACTTGTGAATCAGTTTAGAGATTGCCAGCCTTTTTATGTAAGCAGGCACTAAGGTGGTATAAAATGGAAGAGCTGGAACTAAAATATATAATAAGATAACTGTCACTGGTAAAGCATCTTGGTTTCTGAAATAGACCTGGATTGACAGCCACACTGATATAAGGAAAGAAATCAAAGTTTGTAATATTTTATTAGTTCTTGTCATTAATTTCGGATGTGAATAATGAAGTGGCAGCACTTAAGAAAAGATAGTTGGACACCTTTCATCATGCTTGTAGTATATATATATATATATATATAGTAATATAAGTAAAGTATACTAATGTTCACTGAGAGTGCTCAATGTTTCCAGAGCGTTTATAAATCCAGTAAAGCATACAAAATAACTAGACAAATTTAAATTTGTCTAGTTATTTTGTATGCTTTACTGGATTTATATATATATATATATATATATATATATATACACACAGATTATCTAGTTTGTAATAGTATTTTAGTTCTTGTCTTTTGCTTCAGATGTGAATAATAAACAGTCACTAAACTTCTGGTAAGGCATTTGGACACCTTTCACTGTGCTTGTAATAAATATATCTATGTTTGGTGTATTGATATAGTTTAGTTGAAATCAGTGTTCTATGGGAATATGCCAACCCAGACTTGATGCCATGCTTTTTAAGAAAGAGATGTTTGCATTAGGTAAATCACATATTGCAAATACCAAATGATTGTCACCTAAAGCTATGTTGAAATTATACACAACACAGATGAATGCAGAAAAGATACCTAAGAAACAGATGGCTTGAGTGTGTCATACAAGATCTTGATAAGTCCATGTAGATTGTAGGTTCTGCTAAAGTGGGTGTGGAAGATTGGAGTTTTTTTTAACTATTTGTTGCTACTCTTTGTAGTTGGCAAGAGATAATCTAGAAAGCTATTCTTCTTTAATGGATTTAGAATAAGGCTTCACACTAATTGAGATATGATGGTAGCAAAAAAATGTTAACTAATCCAGAGCAGTAAAATAGTCACTTAAACTGTTTATAGTGTGTGTGGTAGCTAACACCAGGACCAGTTATTTGTTGGCATTGGACGAGAGTCTCTTTTCACAATTGGGATTTTTTTAGCTATTTTGAGGGAAGTTTTAGGTGATTATGTTGTTGATACTGCTGCTACTGATGGTAAAAGTAGTGATTACAATTATATTGAATCCCCCATCTCTTTAAAGAATGAGTAGCCAGCCAGCCAGTTTTCCAATACAGGTTGTTGTATGTGATTGTAGACCAATCTTTTAGTCATTTAGTGGTCCACAACCACTATAATGCTTTTGGGATGCTTTTTTATTTTAACATTTTCTTATCATACAGAATGAAATAGAAACCCTGCCATTTCTAAATGAAGAGACCGAGTTTGCTCTACCAGAAGAGTTAACTAATCCAGAGCAATCAGCGCCTCCTTCTCCTGCAACCTCAGTTGACGAAACTCCAGGTATAGCCATGTGGTCAAATGTGGTCTTTACTAAACTTAATGATATTCTGCAATTATGTTACGCATATCTACTAACATCCATAAACGTATCGTGTGAAAGCGTTGTTCGAACTTCAAAGAAATTTAATAAAAACTACCACGTCTTGCCAGTCAACCAGCCTAGTAAGATTTTTTCATGGCCTATGTTCTAGTCCAACAACATTCGGCCTTATTGTGTAGTGTCAGGTTTTTGTAGCTTATCACATTTTGCCAATATAGCGGGTTGGTTGAAAAATACGAGAAAATGGTGGGAAACTGCCGTAAATTGGGAGTGAAAACTTTGTTTTATACTGTATGAATTTGGCAGGACATTATAGTATGGTTGAAATTTAAGGAGATTTAGGACTGGCAATTTTACACTTATAATTTCGAAATTGACCATATTTTTAGAATTTTGACTGCATTTGAAAATTTTTTCTGAGTATTTGATACTCTTTAAAATATGCCAACGATCTTTTTTTTTTTTCGGAAGTCAGGATAAATTTGAAAGAATAATGGGGATAATTTTGTCTCCTTTTATATATTTGAGTCAACGATGTTTATTGCTTACAGGGTATTTTCGATTTGCAAAGCAAGCTTTTCAGCATTTTCTAGTTTTTTTATGTAAAAGAAGTAGTCATTTGGAAGTGGTTTTGTAATATTCACTTGTTCTGGACGGGTTCATGTTTATTTTAATGCTCGGTCGATTGGATGGGATGGTAGTTCGAGATTATTTGAAAATGTCAAGAGATTTGTTTAACATATAGTGAAGAAATTAGACTTTTATCATGTCAGTATACCAGTTTTTGCTTTTCTTCGTTCCATGAATTTTTAGGTCATTCGTTATTTTGTTTTATAAGTCAAAGTTGCCTCTGCACAAGACTTTTTTAAACACTAACTCGATTAATTGGTAAACCGTGAATCCCCTCTGCTATACTGGTACAGTCTTATTGAGCATATAAAATTTCCACTGTCTAGACTAATTCGTTTGAATCGCAGAAGCATCTAGATCAGTAGGAGCACACAAATTGAAAAGGCATTGTTCAGATTAAGACAATATGAGCGTGGCACATTGGTAAAAGAAGAAAACTGTTTATGTAAAGATCTCAGTGTTTATCTTTATGCCATATGAAGAAAACACAATAAACAAGGAACAAGCAACAGAACTTGTTTAAAAGAGTTGAAAATATCCATTTGGTCGATTTCCATGGTCGTATGAGTTTCTTGCGATGAACCTAGAATATCTGGTCTATTACGGATTTTCACTCCATAATAGATCAGATATTCCTTGACAACATTTTAGATTATGTTAGAGTCTTAATCAGTACAATTTTAGGATAAATGGTAGATTTAAGTTGATTGTAATGTTTAATGTAAGCAAGAAACTTAAAGTTAAAAATATTACGTCGTATTACTTGTTTCCTTTACCTTACTTTACACGTGCTCTGTTATATATGTAGAGTATTGTATGGGAAAAAACTATTGCTTTACTGTATATATATATATGTATATATATAGTAAACGACAAAAAATATCAACAAAACTTAGTTTAGAACTGGCAGTTTCATGTTATCACAATCGTTTAGCTGCCGATTGTGAAAACATGAAACTGCCAGTTCGTTCACCGTACATATATAAGTTATATATATATATATATATATATATATATATATATATATATATATATATATATATATATATATATATATATATATATATATATATATATATATACACACAATAAACAAATTTTTTTCTCTCTCTTTGTGTTNAACTCTCAGGCCATGTTGCCGGAGCAAACACAGCTTAAGAAGTTATTGTGGGATCCTGTCAGAGTGCTCAAACTACGCATGCGCAGTGAGCTCCGCATTGCGCAAACGACAGGTTCCCATCTCAGATAGAGTGCTCAACCACTTTCGTAAGGGAGCGTAATTATAATATATATATATATATATATATATATATATATATATAATATATATATATATATAATTAATGTTTATATTTATAATATAGATTCGAAGAAGTGCCTCAAAGAACGTAGTATATCTGTTCTATTATGAATTTGTACTCCATACTAGACCAGCTATTAGACTGATGCGCTGTGGCAACCCCTAACGGGAGCAGCCAAAACTCAAGGAAGGAAATAGATCAAATATTCCTTGAAAACATTTTAGCTTATTTAGAGTCTTTGTCAGGATAATTTTAGGATATAAATGCTAAATTTAAGTCTATGTTTAATTCAAATAGTAATTTATTTAAAAGGTGTTGGTTAATGATGATTAACTTTTTAAAGCGTTTTGAAATAGTTCATTATAGACAAAATAAGTTAAGTCATGTAAGAATTTGAAATGGTGAGCCGAAATTATCCGACCTGATGTTCATTCCATTTGGCTTTTTAGTACTTAATGAGTGGTCACATCCGTTTTGAAAATAGATTTTATCATTCAAAAGGGACGCATTAAACACCAAATGGGAAAGAAAAGGATTCAATCACAGCGATAACGAAAACGAACCCCTTTGATTAGAGAATTGCAGAGCATTCTTTCAGTAAACATGTTTCTAGTAAGGCACTTAAAAAGAAATCAAAATTTTTAATTAAATTGAAGTAATATCAAAAGTAAATGAACGTTTCACTTAAGTATGTTTAGATTGGGAAAAATTACGCAAAGGAAGGATTAGTTTTATCGTAATTTTATCCATTTCTCCACGTTTTTGAGAACCATATTTGCCATGCCAGGAATGAATTGAATGAAATGTCTCGTGCAGTAGTTAGGGCTAGTGAACCCTAATACAATAGGGGAGATTAATATTTGTGCTGTTAAATTTTTGTTTGCTATACAATTTGATACACAGGAGAGCCTTTTTTGTTGCTTCTATTTTTACGTACGTTTTTTATTTTTGGTTTATTTTCACAGCTGTTCCACGACCAACAAATTTGAAACTTGCTATGTTTCAGACATCACTGGGCGGTGCTTCACCTGATGCTTCAGTATCATCACCCAAACGAAAAAGAACACGTGGACCATTATCTTCATCATCACAGCCATCTTCACCCGCACCGGCTGCTACGGGCAGCAAAGGAAGACGAAGATGATATTGGATAATAACAAGAAAAGATTAGAAATATCAACTTACTCCACTAAATTTTGAAGTTGGTTAAGGGGCGTAATTATCGTTTTCTAGGATTAGGCACCCCGGAATTTCCAAAATTTGGCAGAAAAAGAAAGTAACTATATCAGTGTACTTATTCTATTGCACTTCTTTTTATTTTTCGTAGTACATACCTACGTTTAAGTCCTTTCAGGGATTTAAATGTGTTGCGTTTAGGAGGGTTCTACTTCAAGTGACGATTTGCACGACTATTTGTTATGGATGGTATTATTGGCAAAGCAGTGAATTTATGCTGTACCAAACTGTTAGGTACTATAACCAATCGTAGATTCATCAGTAACTGTTTGGAGAAAAGGTCAGGATATTTCTTTCGTGTCCCTGAATCATCAGACAAGGACATTTTTTGGAGAGGTTTTAAAAACTTGTAGATGATTGTTGCTAGTTTTGACATTTCATGAGATGATAAATTTTTGTTTTAGATGTGATTACAATAGTAATTGCTTTTTATTTTAGAATAAAGTACCGTCGTTAAATATGGAATATGAAAATGAAATTGATCTCCGCTTGTTGGACTTTATAACTTGTGTTGGAACAGTTGCAAAATAGAGCAACAAAATACGTGTAAATTTTATTTAGAAAACCATTATATTTGACATTTCCTGTATTTATGTTTCCGTTACTGTAAATAGATTATTATTTGTAATAGATGTAAGTAGACCAAGGTATGCAAAACGAAAGCTGCTTTTCTGACTGGTCTTGTATATCATTGTTTCTTTGCATTGTATTGAGAAGTATTAGTTTTCAAGAGTTCAAAAGTGAAATAGATTGATGCATGTAGTGAAGGCAAGCAATGGTATTAAGGGTATGGGCACGTAAATTTAGATTACTACTTTAGGTAAAAAATTTTCGAACCCTTTTCAGTGCTTGTCTGAAAATTTAACTGAACGAATTTTTTATTTGCCTGGAAAATCCAAGCATCTCAAGTTAGAAACCTAGTTGTTTGTCAAATACTAGCAGATAAACAATTGGTGTTAACTAGTAAATGGCGAAAAGTTAAGTAGTAAAACTTAGACCCAATTTTTAGATTTCAAAAACTTAAGAAAATATCAATAGAAATAACACAACTGTTCGTCGTCCTCGACCTAATTGACATTGCTGTCTTAATCCGTTTTTCTTTTCCCTGTTGTACGTTAGCCTACGTCTTACGTCTAGAGGAGTTTTATATCTGGTTATGGCAACCATTTATTACTTCACCCATCAAAAACTAGTTAAGAATCCTTTTCCGTCAAGGAAATATTAAGAGGTTACGTGTATATTGGAGGTAGTTAAAAGCAAATTACTCAATAATTAAAGTGCTGAAAAATGTAATACTATTAAAACACGTTGTGGGGTCAATGATACGAAAAATGCCAACTACCCTGGTCTTTCAAAGCAAGCACAGACTTTCAAAGCAGATGCAGCCTGCTGAAATTGATCAGGACTGAATTTCCAGGGTAGTTCTCAAAGATTTTAAAGGAATAAGCACTTCCAAGCAAAGAAGTTGAGTCTTATTAGGTAATTTAGCAGGGAAGAAGGCGAAATATTTTCCGACCATTTTGAAGCCCTAGTCTAGATGAATATTCTGTAGATTCTTGACTTACATAACCATTATAGTCATGAAGTTGTATCATATTACATTTAATTTGTGGAGAGATCCATAAAGTACCTATACCGAGCAGAAGAAACTTATTTGAAGGAGTACTATTGTCAATGTGGTTGACGTTTGTTTTGCTGCAAGTACACATATAATGTAGATTGAAACAGTAATTCGAAGGGAAAACAGTAACATTGCGGCATACAGGTGATTTCTTTACTCGGCAACAGTTGACCAGATAACGGACCTCATCTACTGAACAAACAACACGGTTTACCATTCTAGAATTTACTGCTTCTTGTCAAGATTGCATCCAGGAAGGCTGAAGCAACATTTTCGAAACTACGATAAATAGCCATCTTCTAAGCTATATAGACTTTGTTAGGGCAGAGGAAATAAAACTAATGCAGGGTGGCTAGAGAAAAACGGGGTTCATGCGGAGGTAGGGTGGCCATGCGCACCTTCCTTAATGGATGCTGGCTAATCTTCCTTTGTGTCTGAGCTGCTGTAACAGGTGTGTGCAAATTCTACGATTTTTAGATGCATCATACAAAACATTGGTAATCAGGTTGTAGTACGATTAACTCAAAACGCGCCGAAATACGGTGTTACATCTGTATCATAGCCAACTAGATCCTACCCGAGGAAATCCTCAGCGGTGACAAGGCTGAGTAAGGGGTTGCTGTGAGTGGGGTCACTGAGTGCTTCTCTAGATATTTTTATATACACAACCAAGTGCCAGAGGCTTTAAGGGAGTCTACCTGTGTTTCGTTATTACAAATGCACGTGAATAGTGTCCATATGCAGGTAGTGTCGGTATAGAATGGCTCTATTTTGCTGTAACGGGATTACTATTGACCACTTCGCTTTCTACGTTGACATGGTTTACTCGAGAACCAGCGTTGCATCTAAATGTAAAAAACTAAAAATAATATTACTCGGACAAAGTAGACATCTGATAGACTACTAGTCTGGTCACTGGCGATCGTCGCGTTACAGCACACATGTACAGATCGGATAATGCAGCGCTTGATCGCACCCAAAGCCAGTATATTGGGGACAACCGCTTTTGGAAAATACAAAACGTAATATAAAACAAGTAATATAAATAAAGCGGCAATAAAGTGACGAATGCAAAAAAGACTCAAAAAACAAACCACCGCACACACAAAAGTAAAGAAAATAATTTATGAAAAAATGAAAAATACAAAAACGACGACAAAGTGTTTGAAACGGGTTTTACTTTTTGACCTCAAGCTCTACAAACAGCAAAAAAAACCTTTTCAAAATCTTACTTACATATTTACCCTGAAAAAGATAATAGAAAAAAAAGTTATTCCGTATTAAAAGAATCAAGAGACCAAAATTGTTGATTAACGTTAAAACCAAACACTAAAATCCCAAACTGCTATGTTTTACCATTGCCAACACCACTTTTCTAGCAAGAAGCGAAGGGGGAAATCTTAAGCTATATACTAAAGGCAGCCAATAAAACATGGCAACTTTCATGGGAATTGCACAGTACTTTCAGCAATGAAAGAAAAACTGAATTGTCAAAAAGGATTAAGCCATCTTCTACACGGCTACAATTTATCATTCTACATAAAAAGATTCCGGAGGTTTCTATTCCTCTTGTACAAAATAACAGCAGATACTGTGTGACTACGAGATAAATAAACCCACAAGCTTCAAATATACATACACAGGAATGTAAATATTACCTACGCCTCAGAAAAATGCCCCCAAGTTGCGACAGCTAAAGTAAGCTATCTGTTTCTGGGCTTGATTAATAGGAACAAGTGGCGTACAAGTTATCGTTGACATGTAATTATTTTATATATGTCATTATTATTCAAAAACAAAAAGTGGTTACTTAAGTGAAAATATTACAACAAAGAACAATGGAATGCATGATTGTTATGGAAACGCGCTGTTCACCAAGATAAACGATGGATTGCCAGCAATCAATACGTTGACAAGGTACCTCAGTCCCACACGGAACCTATAAGCGGTACACTCAGAGATGGGAAGTCGTCACAGAGTACGGAGAGACAACAGCTTAACTGAATCATATCAACCAATATTACTACAGATGCTTAATCGTGCAGTGAATGAATTTATTAATCCCCTTACAATAAATATAAAAATTAACTAGTACAAGAATGGCAAATATTTAACTAATTATCCTGCATACTGGCACACAGCGGACAGTGGGGCAGGTGCTAGTTACGAAATATTAATAAAAATAACTGTAAACAGGTCGTACAGAGCAAACCCTACCACAAAAATCAAAGGTCCACTAGATTATTCTCCCACTTGAGCTATTACTGCCAATGTATCACGACCCGACGGCAACACACAATTTGACAATCAGAAGACTACAAAAAGCATCACTACACGAAATGTTACATTTATGTCCACAAAAAAAACACACCGAAATAAAACTCTCAACTGGACGATAAATGAAAATGTAGAAACGTAAGCGCACAATAAACCAGCTTTACATCAGCATTATTAATTGATGACTTAACTGGTTTCACTAAGCTGTCAATGTTGACATTCGCTAGTTAAGGTTTTAAAACTGGAAAAAATTGGCACGACTGAGTCACTTGAGTGACTCTTTGATTTAAAAGACAAGATTGTCTGTTACAAAACTGTCCTTAAAATAATTGGGTAAATCTATGTGGCTACATGAGAAATAAAAGGTGAGAAAAGTTGTTTAAAAGTAAACGTAAAGTGCTTAAAAGTTCCTGAATGTCGACCATGGCCATGTTTATTGTTAAAAACCAAAGCTAAGATAGCGTCATGGATCATGCTACATCCAAAACTAGTAATCCTTGCAAACCACTCAGCTCTTTGGAGTTAAATGTAACCAGAAGCTCAAGACGTTTTCTGTATTTAACTCTGTTCTGTATACATGCAATAAAAAGCAAAATAAAAATAGGTTACGGCACTACTGAAACATAAAAGCCCACAGGATATACATGACTATAACCATTTTCATTAACATAATTGATAATAGCTTAAGAGCTGATATTAATGTAATCACCATAATGATGATGATAGTATTGGGGTGATCTGCAGTATCACTATTACTAGCATCGCAGTCATTATTGTGGGTGTAACCGCAGTTGCCTGGAAAATACTTGCTTGACAATACCTTGTACAAAAATTTATATGCTCATGATGCTTAAGTAACCCCACTAAATATATGACCACAATATACTTTTAAGACCAGAATTTGGTCAAAACCGGTCAAGTCTCTTTCGTGTTGGCTACTGCACATTCTGTGCATTGGGCATTTTGTTCGTTTTGTATCGCATCGTTTCCCCCGCCCTGTCTTTCTCTTTCTCTCCCCCCCTCTCTCTCCCTCACTACTTTTCAACATATTCATTATTGTCTTGCACATGCCATAATTCCAACACCCCAACACCGTATATGTGGCTGTATGCGTATGTGAGGGTATATGTCTATATGTGTCTGTCACATAGTAGTGGATTACACGATCGTGATCCACATCCAAAACCGGAACAAAATCAAACCACCCTGCAAGCTGAGCCTTGTGACATTTACACAACTGAGTGGTGTATATTTATTCCTAACACTGCTGAAAACACAGTTTTTCAATCCTCTATTAAATACTTAAAATCAACATCAAGAAACACGTAATGAAAGTGGCTCATAAGTAAAAAGTAGGGCATTTGTAACCGTTTGACAAACCTTGATGCTGATGGTTTTCTCAACAGAAAAAGGCGACGAGCTTATGTCACTGGATGGAAAAAAAAGGAAAAGTGGGTCTAAGTTTCAAAAAGAAGATACGTCTATTGATCTAAACAAGTTATTGGTTGACTAAAATCAAATGTCTAGATTACAATCATACATTAATAAAGAAAGGCCGTTTACCTCCTATTTACATGCCGCAGGTCCTGTCTCGCATAAATGCCTCCTATTACAAACATAGAGTAATAAGACCAGAAATACTCAAATCTAACAATAAATACTTTGAAATCTTGTATGTCACTCTTACTAAAATGTTAACTTATCCAAAAATATCATTACATCAGACCTTTCTTTTTCTTGGCCGGATGCCCTACCTGACGCCAACCAATGGCTTTTTTTTTCTCCTCGACAACTCGGGGAATCCGAACCCGGAACTCTTGGTTACTGTGCAGTTGCACTAACCATTAAGCTACGGCTCCTCATCCTTACATCAGCATTTTCTAACAAGCAGAGAAATAACGTTCTTCCAATAAATGGGTGAAAAATGATCCAAAACAAGTTAACCTAAGTTCTCTTGAAACGTGAGGAGAGTTACTTCGGTCAAAGTCAAAAAACAATTTTTATATAGGCTATTGTACTTTATCTGTGGACTATCAAAGTTAACTCCTGTACATTGATTAGGAAGAAAAATAAAACACACAAATGAAATACTTAAAAAATTCTCAACTTTTGTAACAGTACAGGATACGGCATTTAAATAATTAAAAGGGGTCGCAAAAGACAATGTAAAGAGAACGCTTTCTATCTTTTGCTGGGGGCACATTTGGAAATTCCGTCATTTTCAAGAAAATGTAATGGTGAGGGTCAAGTCAACATGAACACCAAATGCTGGTTGTAACAATCGTTTTGTGAACAAACAAGCGAAGAAAACAATAACAACAGTAATTTATGAACTTACGGCAACTGAAACTCTGTTGGTGAAGCTAAAGCTGATCCATCAAACACCAACTCGCAGTTTGAGAGGGATTTGACATCCTCTGGAAGTTTAATATTAACAGTTACTAACACACCTTCACTTGGGGTTACTGATTTTTTCCCTTTCTTGGATAACATCACCTCGAGTTCTGGCCTAAAGTAAAATAACAATACAATTCAGTTAAAACTAGCTGCCAATATTATTCAAAATCTAATACATTAATATCATATAAAATCTGATAAAGATCTGGTGTGTTGAAACATCGTGTTTTGTTGATTACTTTTCAAGGATTACGACTTACATTTTTCACTGTTACTTATGATTCTGTTTAATATTTTCACCAAGGCTAGACCAGACTGAAGGGGCAAAAGGCGTGGATATCCCTCATTTCATCAAAATTCCACTAAATACAAAAATCTGTATAAAATAACGCTGGAATTACAAATCAGTGCAAGCTCCAAGCATATTTATGTACACTAAATAGACCTTTTATAAGACAGGTATTGTTTCATTGAAAAAAAAGGAAAAGAAAACCAAGAAAAGAAGCAAATGTACACTTTTTCTAAACAATGAACAAAAAAATGATGCCTATTTTTTTTTTAAACTTTCAACTAAATATTTTCAACATTTGCAAAATTCTTTAAAATGTATATAAAAATAATGGCCCTGGCAACAGGGAGTATCGCAAGCAGTAAACCTAGGGGGTTCGTGCTTTAAGTGCTTTGACAGTGTTCTGAATGGCATCGCTTTGTCTCTGGTTTTACTATGACCCACTGCCATTAATACTGTAGGAAGATTAAAAATCCACTTCACAAATACACAATTATTTCTAAATTTTGCCATTAAAAGCTGCAGATTATTGTTCAACGTCGACAATGCACATGATCACATCAACAGCAAGCAGTTATAATTTCTGACCTATTTACTAAAATACTATGTATACGACCTTGAAAATAACGGACGCAAGAGCGTACGTAGCACGGATAAGATTGCACATTTTAACTAAAGCAAATTCGATGCAACAGAAAAGTCTACTTCTATTTTAACACAGTTTCTGTGGGGATTCTTTCTTTCTTGTGATCTTGTCCCATGGCGATCTCCAACTAACGTTAGTTAGAGATCGCCATGTCTTGTCCCCATCAAAATCGTGACCACCAAATCCAATTTGAAAGAAGATAGATATTCCAAAAAGGCGTTCACGACAAGCTTCCAGTGCCTAATTTAAACCATTAAGCAGAAAATGAAAGCTAAAACAATATCGTACTCGTTGCCATAGCAATGACAAATGAAAAAAATCACTACAACTGGCATACATGTCACTTGTTCATCACCAAAAAATTCGTTATTTTTACAAGATGGAGGATTTACAATTCCGCACGTCAGGTTTTCCCTGCCGAACAGGAACTAAAAGCACAGGTTGACATAAGCTGTCAACCGAAAACAAAAGCATAAAAAATCAAATCAAGGTAGACAATGATAAAAAAGACTGCGTTATGACCCATGACAACAAATCAAACGGAAAGCATGAATAAGTCAGGTCAGGTCAGGTCAGGTCAAATGGAACACTAGGCCCTTGTGTAAACATCTCTAATAAAGTACCACCTGATCTAGGGAGGGATAACCTCTACAACAAACAGCGAAAGAAAACAACATAAAGGGGGGTGGGGGTGGCAATAGAAAGAGGTTCAGCAATTAATAAAAAGATTTAAAAGTACACTTTAATAAAGGCATACAATCTTGTAGAAAATGACAACATGAACTTACTTATCAACCGTAACGATGTACTGTTTCACAAAAATTTGCCCAGTCTCTTTCACCTGAACCATTGCAGTTACTCTCATTGTTGGGTTGTCGTCTAAATGCTCTTGATAATTAGCACTTTCATATTCAAATTTTTCTGTGACCTCTAAATGAGAAAAAAGTGGGTGTTAAAATTCGCTTCAAGGGTGGCCAATAATCCCAAATATGCATTAGCTGGCAAGAGAGATATGGGAGTAATCTTAAGATAATAAAGCACTGCATTGTTATGGCAACAGTAAGGCGGTTTCAAGACATAACCCAAAATGTTATGGAAGTATACAGGCATTATCATCAGGTTTCATCAGGTGACTTCTGACCTTTATGATCTTCTGAACACCTTTTTGAAGGTCCTTTTTACTATCAATATTATTATTATTACAATAGGCTGCGTTTAAACACTTTTTTCAAAGATCGAAGTTTTTTCAACCGATTTATCTATTTATTTGGTGCGCTAAATCCAAAAATACAAACTATTTTCTTTGGTCAGGTCAAGTTTTGAGATATGATGAGTGCACGTTTTGACCCTTGAATAGACCCAGTTCAAGGAAAACAGGACTGCAGCTGGCCCAATCGTTGCTTTAAAAGGGAAAACGAAACTGGAACAGCCTCAATCTGAAACTGAAACTGAATCTCTCTTTAAATTTAGGGAATTCAAATTGTTTAGCCACAAGTTAGAAAAAACTATGGAATGCCGCGATAAGAACAACGAGACTTGAACTTGGAATGAAATGGAACCCATAACTGAATAAATTTAAATATGAGCGAGCAACTGTAAATGGGAGGAATAAGATACGAGAAAAATCAAACGAAAAAAAGCAGGAACATGTCAAGGAAAACGGTGCAGAAACATGAACGGACGAGAGTCGGAGATTGAGAACTGGTAAGAAAAGAAAAATAAGAAAATGGTGTCATGAAGGAACTGTATAGTGCCACAGAAATCTGGCATTTGGATTAATTACGAAAAGACAATTTTATGGGGAGGAGATAACTTCTTAAGGAATAATTGACGTTTATATGTAGATATCAAATATTAGCTAATGGGATGAAAAATACTAAAAAAGTCACGTATTGAAAAAAGAATACTAATATCCTGCCTTTTCCAGACTGGACCTGGGTTTCTCTTGACTGAGCTGGTAGCTTTTTCAGAGCAACACCATCATACCTAATGACCTGGGCACTAATCGTTGCAGCAATAGTCAGCACCTTGCTACTTGTGTTCTTCATTTTCAAATTGGCTGTTATTTTGCCTCCGACATCAACATTTTCTGGCACCTTTAAGGAAAACACGACATCTTTAGGCCTGTCTTTAACAACGGGATGCTTAGCCAGTTTTAGGGCTTTCTTAACGGATATTCTCTCCAAAGCCGAACCTTCTGGGTACTTGTAATGATTGGTGACATCCTGACGGACAGGATAGAACGAACTGCCAAGTGCTTTGGTACTAATGTGATGCCCTACGAAAAATTGCATGATAACTGGCACATTAGAAAAAAAGCGGTATTGCCAAGCAATAAAAAATAAATCTGAAATATTAAACAGATAGTAGAACATATCAATATTTGTTTCTGTGTTATTTGTTTTGACTCCCCACCTGAACAAAGCATTTATTTTAAACACGAAAAATATATTTTGGCTGACAGTGAGTGATGAAGTCATGCACAGCAGTGAAATCCCTGTATCAATGCAAATGATATCAAAAGGAAGCTCAAAATGAAATGATCATGTTAAGTGGTTTGTGTTGACGTTTCTGATACTGGAATTAAAACTAATATCACTAGGTAATGCATTTTACCTTCCCCGGCCACTTGCCAATTAGTAATCCTGTCTGAAAACTGCTGGCTGAATCCTCTGCTTCCTCTCGTCTGACAATCTCAATCATAACATTTGTAAAAACAATAAATAGCAGTGAACTGCGCCAAGATCCTTGATGTAATCCGACAGGCAATTCGAATTTCGAATTATTTCCTTTTCCACTTGTCATGGTTGTCTTAGTGACACCATGCATTGAAACTATTGGTTTCAATTTTAGTATTCTACTACAACTTTTGCACAAACTGACAGGGTTCAGATATATACATTAGCTATTAGAATTTTTCAACAGCTTTCACAAAAAATCTATTTTATTCAAGTTACACCACAGTTAAAGCGTATATCGCATAGTCATTGCTCCAATCAAGTTTACAGAGGCTTGAATACCATAACATTGGCACTCGAAATTGTAAGTTAATCGAAAGTTCACAATTTACATCAAAACGTACCCACAGCATCTGTATCAACATCGACCGGCTCAAATTCGCCTGACTCTTTGTCTTTTTTCCAATAAACTCGATCAGCATTAACTTCGGCAAATATAAATTTACAATCATATCTTAGATTTACGTCTCCTTCTTTGATGGCTTTAATGGATGCTGGTCCTGTTCTGTACTTTTCTACAAAAACAAAATAGCACAAAAAACATAAAACATAAAAAAGCATTTTACCGTTTATGTAAATTTCCAAAAAATGTCAATTTTTTAAAATAGTAAAGGTTAAAATTGATTTGCTTGAAATGAAAAACAACAGAAATCGAAAGAGAGGAAGGAACAGCATTCATTTCTAATAATTTGGAAACGCCATAACACAAGGGTTACAAAACTTAAAAAATAAAAATCCTTTTTCAAGAACGAGCTGCTGAAATGAAAATCGAAATGTTTCATTTGAAGTATTTGTCCAAGTCATCAAGATGTGGGTAAGATAAGACTTAATTTTATCATTACCATACCTTAACAACATAAAAATGGTCTTTATAGAATGAAAAACAAACTTCAATGAATAAAAAAACTAGAAAACTAAAAAAACAAACAAAAAAAACCAACTTAAAATAAAAAAGAAAACTTCAAAAAGTAGAATGAAAAACAAAAAAATATGATTGCAATACGTTACATATTCTATTTTTCCCAGGCCTGATGTTCTAATGGTGCTTTTCACCCTTACTCTCTGTGTCTGTCTTTTCTGTCTACCCCCCCCCCCTCTGTCTCTCTGTCT